>JAMYXO010005957.1:0-7500 GCA_033310375.1 Conus canariensis | reverse complement strand
TGTGTGTGTACGGGCCGGCAGCTCGCTAGGAGGTGCCGGCGATGCGGGCTCATTCAGAAAACGGCCCAAACCTGCCACGGTTACCTGCCCGGCTGGCTTAACGACCTGGTGGGGTGGGGGGGGGGGGGGAGCTGAATAGAGAGTGAAGGTGTTGCCTTGTTTGCACCATCCGTCCGTTTAGCCAACGGTGATTAGCCACTAATGCCTGGCCCAGCTTAGTGAGGCTGGCAGTGAAAAGAGCCTGAGAACTCCTGCATAGTCATTTTGCTGCCGTCAGTGAAAAGGGGGGATGGGGGGGGGGGGGGGGGGGGAGTTGAAACTGAGCAGTCACTGGCAAGGTGCGTGGTGTGCAAAGTCGTCTTGCTGACTTCAAAACCACTCAAAAATTAATGAATGTCAGGTGGAAAAGAACGCTGTTGATCTTGGGAAGGAGAGTGGGGGTGGGGGGTGGGGGGGTTTGTCACAGATCGTAAGTATGTCTACCATCTGCAATCGTTACATCCTGTAGCTTACACCTGTGTTACGTCCCACGACAAACACGTGTGTCATTAATCCCACAACAAAAAACGTGTGTCGTTAATCCCACAACAAACACGTGTGTCGTTTAATCCCACAACAAACACGTGTGTCGTTAATCCCACAACAAAACACGTGTGTCGTTAATCCCACAACAAACACGTGTTGTCATCACATCCCACAACAAACACGTGCGTCATCACATCCCACAACAAACACGTGCGTCATCACATCCCACAACAAACACGTGCGTCATCACATCCCACAACAAACACGTGCGTCATCACATCCCACAACAAACACGTGTGTCATCACATCCCACAACAAACACGTGCGTCATCACATCCCACAACAAACACGTGCGTCATCACATCCCACAACAAACACGTGCGTCATCACATCCCACAACAAACACGTGCGTCATCACATCCCACAACAAACACGTGCGTCATCACACTCCACAACACGCACGTGTGCCATTGCATTCCAAAACAAACACGTGCACCATTACTTCAAGCGACACCACATCCCACAACAAACTCAAGCGACATCACATCCCACAACAAACTCAAGCGACATCCCCATCGCTCAACAAACACGTGCATCATCACACCCCACGAGATACATCCCGCATTATCACATACTGCGATGAAAAAAACGACACAAACGAATCTTACACAAAATGCACACTTAGGCCCTATCTTCTCACAAAATTCTGCACAGTTTGACTGCAAATGCGAGCTCTAAACACATTTAGTCATCGATACTATCATTATTACTAGTAGTAGTTAACAGTAGAAGCAGAGGTAGAGGTAGCAGTAAAAATGAAACAAGTGAGCCCAGTGTGAAAGGCATGTGCATCTCCTCACAAACCACTGTACAGTTGGACTTCAAATTGGAGCTTTTAACAAAATACTCTTTATCGATAATATTCTTAGACTTGCTAATAGCAACAGCAGAAGTGGTGGTAGAGCTAGTAGTAAACTGAAATAAGCAACGCTCGTGTCAAATGCAGAAGTATCTCGTCACAAACCATTCTACAGTTGGACTTCGAAATCAGATACCCTAACAGATGTTCTTTATCGATACTGATATTACTAGTATTAATATTACTAGTAGAAGTAGCAGTAGTTGTTGTTGTTGTACTTGTAGTAATAGCAGTGGTGGTGGTGGTGGTGGTGGTAAAAAGGTAAATTGAAATAAGCGACCCACAAGTGAAAAGCACGTGCATATCCTTACAAACAACTGCACAGTTTGGCTTAAAAGAAGCGAATGCTTGCTTGAATTCGTTCATATTAACGCTCTGTTTTCCATTTTTCCTTTTTTTAAAGTTTGTTTGTTTATTTGTTTGTGTGGTGGTGGTAGTAGTACTGGTGTTTTTGTTTTGTTTTGTTTTTTTTGTTTTTGTTTTTGTTTTTTTTTTGTTCGGCGGTTTCCGAGGCAAAAACAATCCTTTTCTACTGATAGAAAATTTTCCACTGACCTTCGACCTGTGATTCTTTATACTCACACGTGAGTGAGAACAATCACCCCGGACGGCAGGATAGGCTAAATGGCCATAGCATGCGCCAAAGCATGCCAGTCCCCCGTGCTAACACCGCGTAGTTCCGTCGCCAGCTGACGAAAGGTAAGGTATAGAGGGTTAATCACAGGCAGTAGTAGTAGTAGTAGTAGTGTTATTATTATTATTATCTTTATTATTATTATTATTATTATTTATTATCATTTTCATTATTTATTATCATTATTATTAAGAGTACCTATATTGCGTCCATCCTCGGTTAGAGACCAAGCTCTAAGCGCTATACAATCCATGCTCTCGTTGACACAACGGGCTGCCTACCCGGGTAGAGCCGACCGAAAAGCTGTTTGCTACGCGCCACATTCTGTCGTTTCCCGTGTTATTCAGTCGAACATCAGTCACTCGTGTTTCGTTCAATCTGTCATTCTTTCGGCGCCTGCAATGTGTGTTCATATCACCCAAACCAACAGCCAAAACTGGCCTTCTCTGCTGAAAGTTGGTGATGGGATTTTACGTGTGTGCAAGATGCTCTGCATGCGTTCACACACGCAAACTTCTGTTTATAATCTCATTCGAAGGACTTTTTTTATTTGGGAAATGAAGTCAGGACAAATGTTAACTCCGCGTTCGTGCGTGTGTGTGTGAGTGAGTGTGTGTGTGTGTGTGTGTGTGTGTGTGTGTGTGTGTGTGTGTGTGTGTGTGTGTGTGTGTGTGCGTGCGTGCGTGCGTGCGTGTGTGCGTGCTTGCATACGCGTACGTGCGTGCGAGCGTGCGTGTGTGTGTGTGTGTGTGGCGCGCGCGCGCGCGTGTGTGGTGTGTGTGTGTGTGTGTTGTTGCGCGCGCGCGCGCGCGCGTGCGTGTGTGTGTGTGTGTGTGTGTGTGTGTGTGTTGTGTGTGTGTGTGTGTGATGCCCCGCCTTCTCGTGCAAGTTCCACAAATAATGCTCCTTAGATGGTCCCCATCCCGGTCAGAAATAGTGCAGAACATACATGCTGCTTCGAAACTTTCCAGAGCAGTTGGTCAGATGTTAATCACGTCTGAGAACCAAGCAGGGTCGCCTTGAACTCGCCATAGTCCTTTTTTTTTTTTTAAATCAAAGGTGTAGAAGGGAGAGGAGCGGTATCTCACCTCGCTTTCCGTTTATTCATCACTGTTGGAGTCCCGTTCGCTAGTGCAGGTCATCCACCACTTCCTGCTGTTCAGTTGGGTGATCTGCTTTCTCGGGTAACCATGTATGCCAGCTTCTTCTCGTCACTCACCACTTTCTACTGTTTAGTCGGGTGGGCTGCTTTCTCGGGTAACCATGTATGCCAACTTCTTCTTGTCACTAACTACTTCCTACTGTTTAGGTCGGGTGGGCTGCTTTCTCGGGTAACTATGTACGCCAGCTTCTTCTTGTTCGCCGTTCAGTGAGGTCGGCCTATTGCCTGCATGTTGCCTGAGCGTGTGTGCTTCAAGGGCATAACGGCAGCACAACGCATCCACACTTACATGACAGACAGCCGTACAGACTCTCGATGTGGTGCTCGTCCTTTGGAGACCCGTTAAGGTGGAAGAGTGCCGGGCCCTGTGCCTCAAAGGGGCCCACCCCATGCGACTGGTGGTCCCCGTGCCCCGTTCTGTGGTGGATGGAACCAGGCGGCGGGTGACACGGGAAGATACGACGCCAACACACCATTGAAGGATAAGCTTTATGGATCACTGGAGGACCTCCGCCGTACAGCAGCCTTCGCAGTGCCTCTAGGGTTCCTGTCCGAGTGAACGAAGAAGAAGAAGGAGAGGAAGAAGAAACTGGAAAAGTTGACCCTATCAGTGCCAAAGTGCAGTGAACAGCCAGCACGTGAATATGAGGAGTACACAGAGCCAGTCAGACAGAACAGGAAGTCGTGAATGCCTTCAGCGTTTGCCATGGAACTCCAGTGAGTAAAAGGCTAAAATGCTGTTCCTGTCCATGCTACACTTTTAAATTTGTGTAAAGTAGATGGACGATTGTTCCCGTTTACGTTTCCCAGCAGGAAAAACAAAACTAAAACAAACCCAAGGAAAGGGGAAAACAAACACGGGAAAAAACAAAGGGGTTGTGTTTTGACTAGTTCCCCTTGAAAACTCTCTCTCTCTCTTTCTCTTTCCTCTTTTCTCTCTCTTTTCTCCTCTCTCTTCTTCCTTTTCCTCTCTCAGGTTTTTGTTTTCCTCTCTTTTTCCCTCGGATCTTCTCTCTCTCTCCCCCTCTTCTCTCTCTGCCTGAAAACGCACAATTTATTACTCCCCCCACTCGATCGTACCCTTTTTCCCCATCAGAAAAAAAAAGACCCACAAATTCCCCGGTGATTATACAGAAAGGGAAAAAAAAAGCCCCCAAATCTTTTTCCAGTCTCTGGCTCGCTCCCCCCTTTTCACAGGGAACAAAAAACACATCGGGGAAAAACCGGCGAATTTTATGATTGAAAAACTGAGGGGGTTAAAAAAAAAAAAAAAAGAAAAAGGAAAAAAGAGAAGAAAAAAAGAGAAAAAAGAAAAAAAAAAAAAACACTTGTTGTTTGAAGAAAGCTGCGTTACATTCTCATCCGATCGGGAATGGAAATAACTGAAATTAATGGGAAAGAGAGACAACTTGAAGAAGGAAAAAAAAAAAAAAGAAAGAAAAAAAAAACTGCTTCGTGAATATGCAAATTCCAATCTAAACCCTTTCCCCCGCCCTTCACCCCCTCCACCCCCCCCCCCCCCCCCACCCCCAAACCCTCCCAACCCTATTCTCACCCTCGGGGGTTGATTTTTTTGCTCCGACCCCGTCTGGAAAAAGGGTTCGGGGCTGAAGGAAGGAGCTAATCCCGTTCGGGAAACCCCCCGTCCGCTCAGTCCACCTCCCGCGATGCCGCGATACCCGGGCCCCTTTGTGGGGGTGTGTGTTGTGTGTGTTTTGGGGTTGTGTGTTGTTTTGTGTGTGTGTGTGTGTGACTGATGACTGCCCTCTCTGTGTTGGGGCTAGGTGAGGGGGAAAGGAATGGGATTTTAAATTTGAAACAAAACGTCCTCTGTCGCCCCGGACAGTCGAAAAAGGGGAAAAATCACTTCCAGTGTGGGGTTTTGTGTGTGGGGGGGGGGGGGGGGGGGGGGGGGGGGGGGGGAGGGGGGATAGGTGAGGGTGGGGTGAGGTTGAGGTGGGAGGAGAAGGGGAGAGGGGGGATGGGGGTGGGGGTGGGGGGGGGGAGGCCCAAAAAAGGCAAAACGTTTGAATCAAGTCCTTTCTTTTCCCAAACTTGGCCCTCTTCGCTACCAAATATAAATAAAGGGGGAATGGACGGGGAGGGGTGAAGGGGAAGGGGAAGGGGGGGGGGGGCAAACGGCACAATGCTCACTGCCAGAGATTGTTTTTGAGGGTTTAAAGCGAACTGGGACTGGGGGTGGGGGGGGGCGGGGGAGCACAGGGGGGGGGGGGAGGGGGGGACCAGTAGTTTTTCTATTCAAATTGGCCGTCACAAGACGTCAGGAAACTTTCTAGGCCCCGGGATTAATCGATCAGGTGAGTGAAAGGTGGGTACCAGCAAAAATAAATAACCGGGGAAAGAGGGGAGGAAAAAGGGGAGGGGAGAAGAGGGGGGGAGAGAGGGGGAGGGGAGAGAGAGGGGAAAGGGGGGGGGGGGGGTGGTGGGGGGGGGGGGTGGGGGTTTGGGGCCAAGGAGAAGAGGGGAGAGGGAGCGGAGTGGACTGTTGCAAAAAAAGGAGAAAAAAAAAGCACACACAAAAAACCCCCCCCCCCCCCCCCCCCCAAAAAAAAAAAAAAAGTTTTTTGGCAAAAGGCGGAAAGCTTCACGACTCCAGGCAGCCCCCCCGTCATACAATCGGCGGATTTAAAAAACTTCTCGCCCCGACAAAAACCCGGGGGGGTGATTTTTTATACCAAAATTTCTTTTCACGGGGGGCCCCTTAAAATGGCCCCCCGTGCCGAAAGGGCGGGTAAAAGGTTTATCCGTTGGTTTCAGCGCAACCCTGGGCTGGAGGTGGGGGCGCTTGGGAAAGTGAAAGGGGGTGTGTGTGTGTGTGGGTGGGGGGGGGGGGGAGAGGCGGTGGTGGGGGTGGAGGTACAGGCCCGGAGAGGGGTGGGGGGGGGGGTGGTTTAAAGGGGAAAACAGAAAAGTTTGAGCGCGTGAAAACCCGGGAAACTGTTGGTAGGCTTAAAGAATTGTGGCTTGTGTTACCAGAGCAACGGGTATTTTTGGGAAACTGTTTTGTGTATGGCATGTTATACGACGGGGAAAAACAAACAAAAAAAAAACAAAACAAACAAAAAAAATCTTGACAAAAAAAAGCAACCGGCACGTACAGAGCGTTCTACTGGGAGCGTCGACATGCAAGAATGGTGCGCTACACTTTTTTTTTTTTTTTTTTTTGGCATCAGTTGTCGTATCAATGGGCATCTAAGGCGGTAAAAAAAAAAAAAAAAATTTTTCTCTTTTCTTTTTTTTTCCCCCTAAAAGGGCCCAAATCCACCTCTTCATTTCTTTTTTGTTTCACACCGTCCTCTTCATATGCCAAAAACAAACAAAAAGGGGGGAAAACCCCAGAAAAAAACACGATTTCCACTACTAGCTTTTTTTTTTTTTCTTTTCTTTTTTTTTTTTTTTTTTTTTTTAACCAGTCTCTTAAAACAAATTTCATAGTCTGTTTTGTTCTATCACAAAAATTTAAAGGACATATTCTTGCTGATTTTAGTGTTTTTTTGTTTGTTTGTGGTTTCGCTTTCACTACAATGTTTTTGTTTTGCAAGCTCCCCCCCAGCTTGGTGGGGTTTTGGGTGGGCCCGTTTCTTTTTTACTCTTCAACCCCACCACCGGAGGTAAAGTGACCATTTGGGAAAATCACCATTTTCCCCAAAACCCCCTGAAAGTCCCGGCAAAGGGGGACCCGAAGAGGAAGCTGCTGGCAGCGGTTTACGCTCCAAGTTTACGGGGCTTCCGGCCGATTTGGTTGGGGAGCGCCCTCACACCGGGGCTCATAACACGCTTCACTGCTTTAGGCAAAATGGCGGCGCGAGAGCGGCGTTGTTTTCTTCTGTGATGGTTCCTGCTGCAATATCTTTGTTGCATCCTAGAAGGCATCAAATGAATAGTCGTAAGGGACGTGGAAAGATATGATTTGGATTTTTTATAGTCCGAATGTAGATTGCAGTTAAAGTTCTTTATCAAAGAGAGGGGAAAAGAGAGAGAAGAGAGGGGAGAGAGAGGGGGAGGAGAGACTGGGCAATGACTCACACTTTTTATTCATTGGGCCGTAGATCCATATCAAAAAAGAGTTTGACCAGCCAGAGGCTATAAATTTATAAGCAAAATTTTAAATTTGTTTATATAAATTTAATCCTTTTAATTATCCATTTCTAATCTCAAGGGCTTTTTCCCAAAAATGTGGGTTTCCCAATTTTTAAAATTTCATATATTTGTTATTGTTTGCAAAGAAGATTGAAAGTT
>JAMYXO010005956.1:0-14530 GCA_033310375.1 Conus canariensis | reverse complement strand
ATTTTGTTTTTTAATGGTGTTTTGCATTCAATAAAATATTCTAAAGTGTAATAAAAATAAAAACTATACATGACCTCCCCAAAGGGACAGGATATTTAAATGACAGCATACACACTCCACACCCCATTGATGCACAAAACACGAAAAGGTTTAAACTGGTTTGTAAAACTGCATCGATGACAAAACCCAACCACTTTCGGGATTTGTCTTTTTTAAATGGGGGGGTTAAAATCGTTTAAATTGGGAATAACCTTTACTTGAAAGGGCGTCAACTGATCACAGAAATGTCGGGGTACAGTTGTTATATCTTTGGGATTTTATGGGGCCCCCAATAATTTTTTGCTTTTGTATATTTAATTGCCTCTTTTAAAAATTTTTGTTTTTAAAAAGGTTTTAACAATAACAACTCAAGACGTCCTTCGTTTTTAGAATATGCTTTGAAATAACTGGGGAAACCCAAAAGGGGGTCGCACTCCTTAAAATTTTTTAAAAAAGTCGTGGTTTTAATATAAGTAAACCAAAAGGGGAAATATAAATTCTAAAAGTTGAAAAAAGGGGAGCAACGTTAGCCATTAAACCCAACCTGAGGTTAAAAACGGGTTTTGCTCGCTAAAAAAAACAATGAGTTAACTTCGACATTAACTCAACTTAGAAAAGCAAATTTTTGAAAATAATTTGGCTTAAAAAACCCTGAAGAAAAGAAGTGGGTTACTTTTTTGATGGGAAGGGTACTAAAATTTTTGGGGCTTTGCAAGCAATCGAGCCCTTCAAATTTATAGTTCACCAGACAAAACACTTTATGAGGGAGAATATCCGCTCGATCTTTCATTACTTCTTACTCTAGTTCATTTTGGACGACTGAGCACTGTGAAAACTTATATTATGGAAGGCCCTCAAAAGTTTTTAAAGCTCTTTTCCTCAGGAAAACTGCAAAAATGCGTTAGAAAATTTTTCAAATTCCCTAAATTTTTTCAGTTTAAAAAAAATTGCTTTGGGAGGGGTCAGATCGTTTAATATAAAAATCACAAAAAAAAAGCGTGAAATGTGATAACCTCCATTGTTTTAGAAATAAAATAAAAAAAGGGGTACTAAAAATAATGTCTCGGGGCCAGAAAAAATCAGGGGGTTTACTTTTTGCCCTGAGGGGTTAACTTTAGAATTAAAAGACCTTGCAACTTGAGGATTTTGAACAAAGGGGGGGAAATACATTTTTTATGGTTTTGATACACAAAATGGTTATTATAAACCAAAGGGTTGCCCAAAAAAAATTTCCTAAACTAGAACAACACCAAGTAAAAGAAAATTAATCGGGCATATAATATAAAAATTTCGAAAAACGGGAAAAACAAAGGGCCCTTTTAAACCATTTTAGAAGGGGACATAAAATTTAAAATTCTTAAGCCCAATTTACATTTTTTTCGACCGCAAAAAGTTTCAGAAAACTTGAACTCTGCCCCTTTACATTAAGTCTTATCCAGGGAAAACATCGAAAAGATCAAAATAAACCTTTGGGACAAACAGTACATCCTACAGAAGAAACTTTTTAAAAAAAAGCCCCTACAAAATTCGTTCATTCCACGCACAAAATTGGAGAACGTTCAAATATATTTAAAATTTCTGTTTTAAAAAAAGAGAGGGGGAGAAAGGGAGCCTGGGCGTCAGTGACAACTAGAAAGGAAATTTCGTATTAGCTCAAAACTTAGACGTTGACAAATTTAAAAGTACTTCCTTTTCTTTCAAGGGCGGGGATAAAGGTATAAAAACAAAGCAAAAAAAATTGAATTAGTCTAAATGAAACGACTTACAAACTAAACGGGAAATCTTACACATTTGACAAAAGGTTTTTATTTACTAAAACAAGTTTTTGACAAGAGTAATAAAAACAAAAAGGGGTTTAAATTTTAAATTTTGTTTTAAAACTATGGAGCAAACATTTTGGGTGTCAAAAGCCGATTTTAAATTTTATGACAAAACCCCCCTCTTGTTCATTGATTTGTGGACAGACGGGTTGTGAAAAACAATATTTGTCCTCGCCCATTACAAACATTTTAGTTATAATTTTAATAATTGTAATTTCGCCAACATTAAAGTGGAAAAAAGAAACCGACAGAAGGTTTATAGGGACTGATGAAATCTTTTTTGATTGATCCCAGCAAAAACTTAGCGAGCTTAAACACTTTATAGACTTTGGGGGAAACGCAACCTATTTTTTTTATAGATGATTTTGGGCAGAAGGACAATTTTAAAAAAAAAATACTTTAAAAAAACGGCTTCATTGGAAGACATGCGGGGAATAATGTGGGGATTTTTTTCAAAAATAAACTCATTTTAAAAGATTTTGAGAAAAATTAAAGACAGGGGTTTATTTCCACTGAAAAAAGACGCTTTTGATGAATGTAGAAAAAAAAATGATTTTATTGAAAACACAAAAAAACGAAGGATTAAGAAAAAAAATTAATCTAAAAAAAAGTTTTCTAAATTATGTTAAAAACAGATAATCCAAAAATTATGTATTTAAAAAAGTTTTTACATTAGAAACATAAAATAGGCACTCTGGGTCCGGGGCGGGGAAACGCGAAAGGGCTTCACCGGTTGGAGCGGGGGAGGGGGGTGACCAGAGTGCCTATTTTTTTGGGTTTTCGTGGGATTGAAGTGGGGGTTTTGGGACATTTACTTTAAGGGGAAAATGCTATACGGTGGGGGAAAGGGGATGGTTTTCGTACAACTGGGGAGGCGAGGGGAAAAAAAAACATATTCCCCCCTATAACACAATCTCCCCCTCTCTCTCCCCCTATCTTCCCTTTTCTTCTCCTCTCTCTCTCCCCCCTTTTTTCCTCTCTCTCCCCCCCCCCCCCCCCCTTTCACGACCACATAAAGGGGCCAGCATTCTATTTTATTTGGTGTTGGGGTGTGTGTGTGTTTGTGTGTTGTGTGTGTGTGTGTGTGTGTGTGTGTGTGTGGGGTGTGTGGTTTTCCCTTTTTAAAATCGCCCTTTTTCATTTTGGGTTTCCCCCACCTCCACCCCCAGAACCGCCATATCCCCCAACACCCCACACCCATCATTTCAGGGCAGGGAGGGGGGTAAAGTCGATTTATGTACAAATGGGAGGACTCAGAGGTGTAGGAAAAGGGGGAAAAGAACTGCAACCTATGTCTGAGGGAAACAGAGGGAGGAGGGGGGGTTGTGGTTGGGGGGGGTATTCAGGTGGACTGCAGAGAGGGAATGGTAATACTACTTTTGGACTTTGATCCAAGGGGGAGGGGGCCCTTTTTGGCAATGAATGAGATTCCTGCATAAGGCTTCCAAGCTTCACTCTTAATTGCCAAAAGTCCAAGACTTTGACTGGTTGAGTTGTGTTGGCATGGTTGAATGAAAGCGCGGGTTTGGGGGAGTGGCGGATTGGCCCCCGGTGTTCAAGATGCCGCTAAAAGTGTGCAGAGTCTCACCACATTAAACAAGAAATCAAACAAAAAAAAATTACCGAAAAACCCCAAAATCTTCATTGACAACACCAAAAAAACCCCCCTTTCAAACCTGCTCCCTAAAATACAAAAAACCCAATACCCCGGCAACCCATAGTACTGCATGCAGCGCCCTACAAAACACATTTCACAGTACTTAACCTCTCCCCCAAACCCTAGTCAAGGCCCCCCCACATACCTCAAAGACCTACACACACACCAACAGAAAAATTATCAACACAGATCCCACTTTCAAACCACCCCCTCTTTCCCCTTAAAGTCGTCTCCTCAATTTCCCATCCCTCATGCGAGGATAAAGGCCCCGCATTCTTTCTTAAAAAAAGGCCCCCCCAACCAAAAACCCCCTTTTCCCACACCCCTACACTAGTCCGGGACTTGCAAAAATTAGTCCTCACCCCAATACTTTTAAAATTTCAAAAACCACACATTCTCAAAAATCGTGGTGTTGCTATGGGAACCAAAAGGGGCCCACCTATCCCTGCCTTTTTCAGGGGGAAACCAGAAAAAACCCGCCTATAACCCTTAAAAAGGGCCCAAAAACCCCAAAGAGCCTAAAAAAAGAAAACATAATGATGGATTGGGAGCCCATCCTCCCCAAAACATGACCTCCAAAATTTCCCCCTTTAAAACTTTGCACAGCCCTTTCCCCAATCCATCCTTCCAGTGACCTACACCATTTCACAGTCAGTTAATTTCGGGAAACTTAAAATATTCTCCCTAAAAGATGGACTGCTTCAAACCTCAGTCTTCTAAAAAACCTATTGATGCGAAACCTCCTTTTCCCTGGCCCTTACCCCTCTTCCCCCCCCAGTCCCCCTAAAAAAAAGGCATTCCAAAAATCCGGGGAATTTCCTTCGCCTAGCGGGACGGGTGCCTGCAAGGGGGAATTTCACTATAAAAAGCACCAAAATTTCCCTGATTTTTTCAAAAAACCGGGGTTTCCCCTTGGAATTAAAAAAAAGGGGCAAAAAATTAAAAAAGAAAGTAAGCCTTAATATTAAAGGGCAAAAAACCCCGGGCTTTTGATTCGTGCCAATGATCTACATGAAAAACCAAACGTGGACAACTTAAAAATTCCCCTTATGAAAAACCACCAGCGTAATCCCCGGGAAAATGAAAAGAAAACCACACAGCGTGACCGTTTGGTAAGCAAGGGAAGAAAAAAAAGGGTTTTTTTTAAAAATTTTGGGGAAAACGGGTTCTTTTTTCGTGTTCCCCCCCTTTGTGCTGTGGGACCAAAAAACCAGGGGAATTCCCTTGCTGGGGACCAGTAAAGGTGAATGTAGTAATTTTCCCTTCCGCTTAGGGGCCCTTTAAACTCAGGAACGATTAAAATTAAGGGGTTCTTTCAACTAAAGGCTCAAAAATCGAACGTTTTTGGGCCCGGAAAATTAAAATTGGGGTGAGTGGGACTCTGTGTGTGGGGTGTGTGTGTGTGGGGTTTGTGTGGTTTTGTTTTTTGGGGGTGTGGGGATGGGTTTTTGGGTTTGTGTGTGTGTGTGGGTTGTTTGTGTGTGTGTGTTGTAAAGGTTTTGTGTGTGTGTTTTGTTTTGTGTGTGGGGTGTGTGTTGTTTTGTTTGTTTTTGCGTGTGTGTCTGTGAGTGTGTTTGTTGGTATTTGTGTGTCGTGTTTGGGGGCATGCGTTCGTGCGTGTGTACATTTTTGGGGTTGTGGGAGGGGGGGGGGGGGGGGGTGGGGGGGGGTTAAATTTGCAAAAGGGGGTCTAGGGTTTTAAAATTTTAAAAAAAGGGAAAAATTGAGGGGTTGTGACTAATTTTTAAAATTACCCCTTTAAAAAAAAATTAGCAAATAAAAAGAAAAGGGAAAGCCAGATTGTAGCCCAAGTGTGGACGAGGAATCGCCTTTAAAGGTACAAAAACAAAAAATAAAAAATTTAGATAGTTTCTGTTTGGTTTTTTAAACAAACCCCTTGGCTTTTTCCCGGGATTTTTTAATGGAAGGGAATTTTCTGAGAAAGAAAATTTCCCTTTAAAATTTTAGCTTTTTCCCCTAAAAAAACCATTTTAAAACGGGGACTCGTGAAAGTAAAGGGTCGTGCGTTTTTTGGGACACACAAAAAAAAACGTGCGGGCGCCGGGGGCGCGCCCCTTCACACACAAAACACAAAAAACCCCCCAACCCCACCACACACACACAACACACACAACAACACAAAACATAATGTCCCACACAAAGCCACTCTGGACAAACCCCATTTAGAAAGGTTGCAAAAAACACATGAAAGCAAGCAATAACCCTCCCCGGGTTCAAAAATAATAATAAAGCCCAAAATTTCCTTTAAAAACCCGGGAAAATTTTGGGGTTTCAATGAAACACGTGTATCTTCAAAGAATGATAGAAGTGAAAAAAGTTCCGTCCAATTTTGGCTTGTAAACCCTGTTTTGGGAAATGATTGGGGGAAAATGCCTTAAATTCAAATTGAAATTTTGGGTTTATAAAAAAAAACATAAAAGACATTGTTCTCCTCTATGTCTTGATCCTAAAAAACCATAAGAATTTTTTTTTCAGAAAACCCCAGAACTTTGACATACATCCAGTATGGAACAATCCCCCCCCGTAAAAAACAAAAAACCTTTTCGAACCCCTTTTAATTTCCCTCCAAAACCGTCCTCTGAAAACAGTTAAAATGATGCTTCAATCTGGTTCTCTTTGTTCCCCCCCGGGCCCCTTTTTCCCCTTAAAAAGGTTCGGGTGGTTTTTCTTCTCAAAATTCCCTTTTTTCTGCCCAACGAAACAACGAAATAGAAACAAAAAGGATTTAAAATAAATGTTTTTTTGGAAATGAATTTCCACAAAGAATTTTTTCCACGCGATTTGTACTGTTCAAAAAAAAAACACATTTCCCCTTTTCAAAAAGAATCCCGTGATTTTTTAACCCGTTTTTTGGCTCGTCCCAATTCATTTTTTTTTCCGAACTTCCCCCTTAAAATAAAAATTCCTAAAATTTCGCAGAGAAGACAAAAAAAATAAAAGGAAAAAAAAAAGGAAAAAAAAACAAAAAAACCACGCTCCCAAAAAACATTAATTCTTAAAACCCCTGAAAATTTCCCACCCAATGCCCATCAACTTTTTGTTTTTACATACTTATACATGATTAAAATAATTCCCTGTTTAGCACCCCAAAAATCTGAGCTAGTTAACATGTCACAGTCTGTAAAAGATTCCAGAGTTGCCCCCAATAGGGTCTTTTTAATACCCCAAAGGGGAGTAATCCTTGGTTTCCCAGTGGTTGTCCCCTTTGTCTAATCGAATTTTTTTCCCAAATGTTTTCCCCTTTCCATGTACAATTTTTTTAAAATTTTCCCCCCCCCATTTGGAAAGCCAACATTCAATGAAACTCAAAATTTTTGGGAAAATTTTAAAATTGAATCTTTTTTCCCCCCGGGCCTTCTTTGGGTGAACCAACCTCCAAAGGCAAAAGCAACCGCGCAGGGCGCACAAAAAACACCAAAAACCCCCCCCCCCCCCCATACAAAAACACGAAAAAAAGGGTTTACCTACACAAAACACAAAAACACACACACGCCCCGGCGCGCGCGCGCGAAACGCCCGCACGAAAACACACTCCAAACACACCCCACCCACACACACACACACCACACACGCGCCGGGGGCCCCCACAAACAGAACTCACCCCACACAAAACCCCACCCCAACACCCACACACCCACACAAAAAACCCACAAACATGCACCCCACATCACTTACCACAACACCCCACACACACACACCACACACAAAACACACAACCCCACACAAAAAACAAAACACACACCCCAAAAACCCACACACGCGCCCCGCGCGCTACAACCCCAACACAGCATAACAAAACAAAACCTCAACCAACACAGCACAACACATTTCTACAAAACCACACAAAAACACAACACACACACTCAAACACAAACACACACACCCCCCACACCCCAAAAAAACACCAAAACACACACAACACACCACACACACACACACACACACACCCCAAAAACACACACAACCCCCACAGGGGGCCCCACAACACAACACAGCATAACCGGGGGAACAAAACCTCAAAAAAACCCCAAAACACAATCCCACCCCCACAAAACCACACACAAACACAACACACACACACCCCCGGGCGCGGAGCCATGTTTCGCAAACGCACCACACAACCACAACAAACCACCAAAAAAACACCCCCGCCCCACCCCACACACCACCACACACACACACACACACACGGGGGGGGGCCCGCGCCCCACACACCCCACACCCCACACAACACACATACCACACAAAACAACACACACAAACGCCACAACCAACACCGGACAAAACCACACACACAACCTAAACCCACAAAACAACAAAAACAAAAACAAAAAAACACACACACACACCACACACACACCCCAACACAAAAACGCACGCACGCACGCACAACAAAACAAAAAGAAACCACAAAAAAGCAAAACACACACCCGCGCAGGGCACGAACCACGCACGAACGCACGAAAACGCCCGCCAAAACACACAACAAAACACACACCCCCCCCACGCACAACCACACCATTAAAACCAAAAAACACACCCACAAAACCCCTTTAAGCCCTATTTTGCAAAAAAAATCGGGGCATGGAATAGATGAAAGGTATTGTAAAAAATAGCTAAAAAAAAACTAAAAACCCTCTCTCCTCTTTTTCTCCCCCTTCCCCTTCCCTCTTTTTCCCATCCCCCTATCCCCCTCCCTTAATTTTTTGTGTGGGGTTATTTCCAAGGGGCTTTGGGGTTTGTTTACATATTTTCGAATGCCGCGGGGTGTGCATTGTGTGTGTGTGTCTGTTTGTGTGTTTTTTGGGGGTTTGGGGGGGGGTTGTGGTTTTTGTGGGGTGTGTTGTGTGGGGTGTGTGTGTCCTTCTTTTGTGTTGGGTAAAATTTTTTGGTGTCTCCCGTTTTTGCGCCGGTGTGTGTGTTGTTTTAGGGGGTGTGGGGTCCTGCGCCCCCCGGCCCCCGGGGGGAAAAAAAAGGGGGGGGATGGGTGAGAGAGGGGGGGACGGGGGGGAAAAGGGGAACTTTTACCCCCAAATTTAAACCCCACCCTTTTTAAATGGAAACGAAAAGTGGTTTGGGCTGCAAAAATTTGTTTCTGTTCAACGCTAAAAACGCACACGCATACGGGGGGGGGCGGCTTGGACACCCCACACACCACACGCACACACACACACACCCACACAACACAAAAACACAAAAAACCAAAAACACACCACGCCCCCGCAGGGAACGAAAACGCAGGGCACGCACACAAAACCCACCCCACACGCCCCCCACCACAACGCGCGCGCCCCCCAAAACAATTTTTTGCGCGCGTTTTAAAGGGGGAAAACCCCGAAAACAACACCCCGACTGAAAAAAAAACATTTATTTTAAATCAAAAAACCTTTTCGAAAAAAATTTGACTTTTTTAAAACATTTTTTTTCCCCTTTTTTTTTTGAGAAAGGGAAATCACGAAAAACCGGGGCGGGGGCCCACGGGGGACCCCACGCCCCGGGGGGCCCCCGGCACACACACAAAAACCACACAAAACACCCCACACACACCCCCCTTAAAACACGTGTTTTGGCAAAACAATCACGCGGAAGAAGGAGAAAAAAGGGGAAAGAGAGAGATTAAAGAGAGGGGAAGAAAAGGAGATTTTTTTGGGGGGGGGGGGGGGGGGGGGGGGAGGGGGGAGAAAAAAAGGGGGAAAGGGGTTTTTTTGGTGTATAAAATTTTTTAAAAAGGGGGGGGTTTTAAAATTTTTTTAATTTTTTTTTGAAAAACAAAAAAATTTGGGTGGCAAAGTTCTTTTTTGCTTTTTTTATTTTTTCCCCCAATTTTGGGGTTTGGGGGAAGGGGCCTACATAAAAACTTTTTTTTTAAAAACCCCAATAACCGGGGGTGAAAAACTTTCCCCCCTCGGGAAACCTTAACCCCCGAAAAATATAACTTTGGGGGTTACTTTTTTTAATAAAAGCAACAAAAACCCCCCGGGGAAAAAACCCGCGTTTTAAAAATAAAAAAAAAATTAAAAATTTTTTTTTAAAAATAAAATTTAAAATTTCTTTTTTTTGAAAAATGAAAAACCCAAAATGCTTACACAAAACAAAAACCCAATTTAAAGGGGAAACAAAAAGGGAAAATAGTAAGGAAAAGTTAAAAATTTGGGGGAACAGTGGGCCCAAAACCCCAAAATTTTAAAAGGATTTTATATTACATTTGGGGGGGGAATAATTCGCAAACGTTTTAAAAGGGATAAAAAAACAAAAAAAGGGCCCCTGAAACCCAAAAGGGGAAAAAAAAAGGTGTTTCCCGAATTTTAATTTTTGGGAAAAAATTTTAAAAAAACCTCTTTTGAAAAGGGGAGGGGAAAAAAGGAAGAGAAAAGAGGAGAGAGGGGAGAGGGGGAGAGACGGGGCAGACCCCCCGACAGACAGACAGCCCCGAAAGCCCGGAAAAAACAGACAGAAACAAGACAGCCCGCCCGGAAAAGGGCCAAAAACCCCGGAAGACAGACAGGAAAACAGGGCAGAACAGAGAAAGGGAGGAAAAACAGACAGAAAACGCATAAATAAAAATTTTTTGGGGGTCAAAATTTTAAAAAAACCGTCCCTATGCAAAAAAAAGAAAGGGATCTTTGTTTCCAAAAGGGAAAAACTAAAAAAGGGAAAAAGATAAAGGACAGTTTTTATGTTTTTGTAAATTTTTTTGAAATATTTTTTTATAAAAAATGGGGGAAAAAACCCCGGAGGGGGTTTTATAAAAAAACACCCCCTTTTTAATTTGGGGGCACTAAAAAAAAAAAAAGGGGAAAATGAAAAGCGGGGTTTAAATTTTAAATTTTTTTTGAAAATTTTGTTTTAATTCGGGAAAAAAATTTTTATTTTTGTTCGTATGTTGGGGTTCAAGGGAAACATGGGAAAAGGGGGTTTGGGTTTTTTAAATTTTTAATTTTTAAAAAAAAAATTTTTTAAAAATTAATTTTTAAAAAAAAAATTTAAAAAAAAATAAAAAAAAAAAATTTTTTTTAAAACCCCCCCCCCCCCCCCCCCCCCCCCCCCCCCCCCCCCCCCTGTGTGTGTGTGTTTTTTGGGGTGGGTGGGGGTGTGTGGGGTTGGGGGGTTTTTTGGGGGCGTGCTTTCGTGTGTGGGGGTTTTGGTTGGGTGGGGTTTTGTGTGTGTGCGTGTGTGTGGGGTTTTTGGTTTTTAGGGTTTTGGGGTTGTTTGGGGGGCGCGCGCGGGTGAAATGGGGTGCGGCGAAAGGGGCCCGTTTTGGCGTGGGGGTGCTTTGCGGGCCAAAAAATTTCCGTCGTCCCGTTTTGTGGGGGTATGGGGTTTTGTGTGTGTGGGGGGTTTCCCCCATGTGTGTGGGTTTTGTGTGGGGGTGGTTTTTTCCCGTGGGGCCCGTGGGGGGGTGTGGGGTGGGTTGGTGTGTGTTGGTGGTGTTTGTGGGGGTAAGCGGGGCCGGGTGAATGTTTTGTGCGTTTGTGGGGTTTTTGGGGTTTGGGTGGGTGGGGTGTTGGGGTTTTGGTTTTTTGGGGTGTGGGGGGGGGGTGGGGGTTGTGGTGTGTGTGTTGGGGGGTTTTTTTGTTGTGTGTGTGGGGTTGGGGTGTGTTTTTGGGGGTTTTTGGTGTTTTAAAAAGGGCGCGCTTTTGGGGGAAATGTGGGGTGGTGTTGTGTGTGTGTGTGTTGTGGGTTTTTTGGAAAAACCCGGTGGCCCACGCGGGGGGAAAAAGGGGTTTGGGGGAAAATTTTTTTAAGGGGGTTTTCCCCCAAATGTTTCCTAAAAAAACGAAATTTTTATAAAAAAGGGGAAAACCCCATTTTTAAAAAAATCTAAAAAAAATTTAAAACCAAAAAGGGGGGGGGGGGGGGGGGGGGGGGGGGGGGGGGGGGGGGGGGGGGGGGGGGGTTTGGGGGGGGGGGGGGGGGGGGGGGGGGGGGGGGGGGCGGGGGGGGGGGGGGGGGGGGGGGGGGGGGGGGGGGGGGGGGGGGGGGGGGAGAGGTCCCCGTCCCCCGCCGGGGGTTCCCCCTCTCTCTTTTCCTCCTTTTTTTGGTTTTCCTTGGGCCCCTCTTTTTTCCCCTGTTCCCCCTCTCCCCCTCTCTCTCCCCCTTCCTTTTTCCCCCTCTCCTTTTCTCTTTTCTCCTTCCCGAAATTTTTTTTAAAGGGCGTTTTAATATTAGTACAAATTCCCCTGAAAACTTACAGGGTTTTTGAAGTCTAAAATTTGCAATTTTGAAAACAAAATTTATATCAAATTTGGGAACCCCATTTTCTTAAAAAAACTTTGGGGAAATTCCCCCTTTAAACCCGGGGCATTGTTTTTTTAAAACCCTTACACATGAGCAAGTTTGCAGCGATTCACAATAAAGTCGATTTGGGTTCTCCTTGTTACATTTCGCCTTTTTGGGTTTTGCTTTTAAGCAGTTAAAAGAATTTCCCAAACCTTGCGATCGGGTTATTGTTGGCTAAAAAAAAATTGTGTTTGGGAAAAAACACCCCCTGGGGAGATCTGATTTTTTCGGGTCCCTTTTGGGAAAGGTTTTTTTTTTTCTTTGGGAAATTTTTTCCATGGGAAAGTAAAAATTTTGGTTTGGGTTTTTTGGGGGTTTTTTTCCCATCAGGGTTTTTTTTTTCTTTCTTAAATCTTTTCCCTTTCCTTTTTTTTTTCAATCGGGGATTTCCCCTTTCCCCCCTTTTTTTTGTGGGAATTTTTTTTTTTTGCTGGCCCTCTTTTGTAATGTGGTTAAGGGAAAGTGAGGGCTTTTTTAGCGGACTAAACGATGTTCCGCCTTGGCAACTTCGGCAAAAAGACGGGACCCGTTTTTTTTCGGTTTTAGTCTGCGTTTTTTCCGGGGTTTTTTGAAAAAGATATTTTTTTTTCTCTCTTGATTTAAAATATCTTTTTGTCAAATTTTTGGTTTTTTTGACTGGAAAAATTTTTTTTCTTCTAGCTTAGATTTCGTTTTCAAAAATTTATTTTTGTTTTGGTTTCCCTTTTAAAAAGGGCCCCTGAACTTTCTTAAAGGGCCCCCCCCCTTTTTTTCGTTTCTTCTTTTTTTTTCCATCCGCTTTATTGACTTTTGTTTTTTCGGGCCGCCACACGGTCGTTGCCGACGGAAAAAAACAACTTTTTGGGGTTGTAAAGGAAAAGCCCCCCCCTCCTTTTTGGGTGGGGGTTTTTTGGGTTTTTTTTTCTTCCAAAGGTTTTTTAAACCGTTCCCTTTCTCATTTGGTTATTGCTTTTTTGGCTTAGACATCTTCTCAAGACTTTTGCCCCAAAAAACTCAGCAGCTTTCAACCTGTGGTTGACTTCAAACCCCCATCTTTGTAGAAATTCTTTTTGTGTGTGTGTGTGTGGGGTGGGGTGGGGTTTTGTGTGGGGTTTTGTGGGGTGTGTTTTTCTGTGTTTATGTGTTTTGTGTTTTTTTTTGTGTGGGGGTTTTGGGTGTGTGTGTGTGTGTGTGTTTTGGTGTTTTGCGCGCGGCGGCGCGCTGTGTGTGTTTTGTTTGGGGGTTTGTGTGTGTGTGTGGGGAACTGTGAAGTTTGGTTTTTTGGGGGTGTGTGTTGGTTTGGAAAAGCGCGCGCACACGGGGGGGTTGGAAAAGGGGGTGAAACTTTTGTTTAGAAGGGGGTCCAGATTAAGCCTCAAGAAAAAAACTTTTTAGAAAAGAAAAAAAACATATTTTGAAATCTAAAAAAATTTTTTTTTTAAAAAAAAAGTTTTTTTTGGGGCCGTGGCGCCGAGTTTTTTCTCTCCCTTTTTCCTTTTCTCTCTTTCCTTCCTCTCCCCCTCCCCCCTCTCCTTTCTCTCCTTTTCTTTTTCTCTCCCCTTCTCCCCAAAAAATTTCAGCTTAAAAAGGGGTTTGAATTTTAAATACAGTCCGTGAAGGGCTTTCACATGTTGTTGAAGTCTACAAATTTTCCTTTAGAAGACAATTAAATAAGCGGGGAAAAAATTTTTAAAAGCTTTTTGAATTTTAAAATGAAACCCGTCCCTTGTTTTTTTAAAAACATAAAAAATGGGCCAGTTTAGCAGCGTTTCACAATAAAAGGGGCCCATGGATAAATTTCTTTAGGGGAAATCCCCATGGTGAAAGGAAAATTTACCCGAAAACCAAAGGCCAAAAACCCATGAATTATTAGCACCATGCCTCACTTGTCCCTGGCTAGAAATTTTAATAAAATTTTTCCCCATTACCCACTCCCAAAAATTTTATTTTTTGGGGCAAATGCAAAATTTTTTTTTATCCCAAAAAAACCTTTTTATTCCCCTGGGATTGGAAAAAGTTTTTAAAAAGAAACTGTGAAAGCGTTTAATTTCGTGGTTTTATGGGCGAAAAATTTTAAAAAATTTTAAACCAAAACCCCCCAATTTTGATTAAAAATAAAAAAATTTAAAAATACCCCAAACAACTATTTCTTGTCTTTTTTAACCTTTTATGAAAAATCTGATCAAAAAAAAATAATAAATTCCCTTAAAAAAAAAAAAATAACCCTCAAAAAAGATGAAAAGTAAAACTAAAAAGCCATTTAACAAAATGAAAAGGGACCCGGAAAGTCGCTAACGCGCAAATCTTTGGGAACAAATTTTTTCCCGGTTAAAAGATCAATGATCTTTTTTGTGGTCTATTGAAGGAAAAATTAAGGGCCGTTAGCAAAATGATTAATTTGGTAGATTTGGGTATGGGGAAAATCTCTTTTAAGTATCAAAAAAATTTTCTGAAGAAGTGGATTTTTCTTCTTTCCGTCAGTTGTAAAAAAAGAAAAAAAAAAAACAAGAAGAAGAAAATAAACATCCAGACTGTTAAAAAACTTTCCCAAACTTGAACCCACGGGGAATTTAAAAATTACTTGAAAGGGAAAAAAAATAAAAGGGAAAAAACAACTGAATCCCCTTTTAACAATAAGAAATACAAAAGAAAGGGACAGAAGCGACGGGGGCCAAAGGCCCTTTTAAAATTTTTTAAAAAAAAAAAACTTCTGGAGAAAGATTGTACAAAAAAG
>JAMYXO010005955.1:10000-14531 GCA_033310375.1 Conus canariensis | reverse complement strand
CGCACGCACGCACGCACGCACGCCATTGCACGCACGCACGCAGCACGCACGCAACGCATGCACGCACGCACGCAACTCATTCCTCACTCACTCATTGACAGACGGACAAACAGTGACAGATAACATGAACCATGAGAAGCCAATTTCCTGTTCCATGAAGAAGAAAAACATGACACAGGATTCTCGCATCCAGCAGACGTGATCATCGTCTGAGTCAGCAATGCCTTTTGTTGCCGTCACCTCACTGAGTGCAAGAGGAAAAAGAGCATAGAAATGAAATGGATGGTGAAGCCATGTCTACATTCATTGTTTTTCTGACTTTGGTTGTGGACAACAAAGTTAGTCCTCCATACCCTACCCACAGATCCTCTCTGTCTCTCTTAAAACATTCGAATGCTGAAACCTAAAATCTTTTTGCACACATGTAAAATCCGATCAACAACACTCAGAAGAGAACGCCAGTTCGGCCGTTCGTATGCATGACATGTCTATAGACAGCATGCATCTTCTGTCAAAAATGGAAAGAATGACCGAAAAAACTGATACACTGATGTTTTCACTAAATAACATGAGAAACAACTGAATGTAGACCAAGCATGCAGCTCTACAGTCAGCTCTACCCAGGTAGGCAGCCCGTTGTGTAAACGAGAGTGTGGATTGTAAAGTGCTTAGAGTTTGGTCTCTGACTGAAGATGGGCGCTATATGAACACTCTAAATAGCAGTAACAGTAAAATCCAGTCATATCAGTGGTACGACTTCACGCTCGTCAACAACACAGCCCACGGCTCTGACTACTTGACTGCAGGTCCCTCTAAAACTGAGTAATGCACCCACATATCAGCTAGAACATGCTGTTTTGCAACATCTTTGTACCCCAAACAGGCTGTGGAGAACTCAGAATCGGACCACCTGTAAATGTTCACCCTACTAGCATTTTTACGTTTGATGACAACCCCGAACAAGTATTTTTGAATTATCTTGCAGACGCATAGACGAACGGACATACAGACAAACACACACAGATGGGAAGGAAAACATCCCTCTGCCCTACAAGGTGAGTGTTTGTTTTGTTTTGCTTTGTTTGATCTAGTGCGCAGGGTAATGACCCTTCGCATTAATCATGTTTTCATTATTGTTTTGGTTGGTTTTCCCTTGGATTGGGTCGACCGGGAAACAAGACTGATGATTCGTGGTCCAGTGGTCGGTACAGGTTTAACGTGTCAAGGGCATGATATTATGGAGGGGGAGATCAACCCTATCCTTCTGCTGCTTTAACTTTTCCTGAAATGAATCAAATACAAATTTACTGTTTCTGGATTGCACTCGTCACCCCCTCCCCCTCCCTCCCTCCCTCCCTCTCTCTCTCTCTCTCTCTCTCTCTCTCTCTCTCTCTCTCTCTCTCTCTCTCTCTTCTCATACGTGCGTCTCTTTATGTATTTTTCGCCTGTTTCATTGCTGCTATAATATCAGTCTATCTGTCTGTCTCTATTTCTGTCTATGTCTCTGTGTGTCTGTCTGTCTGTCTCTCCCTCCCCCCCTCTCTCTCTCATTGCTATTTTGAAACACTGCTCACAACAGTAAATGTTCACGTTCAATCTGTTGGTTTTTTTTTTTTTTTTTTTTCTGGTGAGCCTCTGTAGGTTTTATCAAAATCATTCCCTCTGTCTGTTTTTGCTTCTGTCTCTCTGTCTGTATCTTACTCTCTCTGTGCTCTCTCTCTATTTGTCACTGTTGATTCTCTTTCTTTCTCTGCCTGTCCCCCCCCCCCTCTATCTCTCACTCTCCACTCTCTCTCGCCAGAGGAGTGCGTGCAGGCAAATTGAGCACAATTAGATCGGGCTCACTGAAAAGGGCTGCAGCCGGATACAATTAGTGAAGGTCTCCTGGTGAAAAGAATCCAATTGCGATAAGGAGTTATATATTAGACTTTGGTTGCTCGTCTCTTCTCTCTCTCTCTCTCTCAGAAGAGAGAGAGAGAGAGAGAGAGAGAGAGAGAGAGAGAGAGAGAGAGAGAGAGAGAGAGAGTTTTGGATATGTGTGGTTAAACCAAGGTGTTGAGGGAGTGGAACAGTTTCTCGCTGACTTTAAAGAAAGACTTGTACTTTGCAGATGGCAAGAATGGGATTTTCATGTCAAGAATAGTGACAGATTTAGTGTATATAAGACTGTTCGCACAATAGCAATCGATAAAATGCATTTAACGTTGAATCTAGACAGACATATTAAGATAATTACAACAAGATTCAGATTGGGTATTTCAGATATTGCTGTACATAGATATCGATACAAACAACATACCCCTGTTGATTTGATTTGTCCATTGCATAAAGACGAGAAAGAAGACGAAGTGCGTTTTGTTCTGTGCTGTCCTTTACTAAACGAAATAAGGGAACGTTATGTGCATTTAAAATACTATAGATTTCCAAGTTTTTTTTCAGATTAAGTTTACTTCTAGCTTCCAATAATGAACGAACAACTAGAAATCTGTCCATTTACCTATACAAAGCATTTCAGTTACGATCTGTTCTCGTTTCTTTATGTAAAGCATTGAATCAGTTTTGAACGTGTAAAATGTTGAATGATTTCCAGATGCATCCCTTCAAAAGGGGCAATGTTCTGTTTGTGAATAAGTTATCCGTATTCGTATCCATATCCATATCCGTCTCTCTGTCTGTCTGTCTGTCTGTCTGTCTGTCTGTCTGTCTGTCTGTCTGTCTGTCTGTCTTCTCTCTCTCTCTCTCTCTCTCTCTCTCTCTCTCTCTCTCTCTCATAACTTCTTCAACTTTTTCTTACTTGGCTTCCTTGACCCTTGTTGTCCTTTCCAGTTTATTCTTGCTGTTATAGCAGATAGTGTTCCTCGTTTTACGTTGTGAAATATTACACATGACCATGCACAAGTGTCTAATGAGGCAACTGCACCTTTTTTATAGTATGATGGGCATTAAATTTACTAGCTTTGTCGGGCGCTTATTTCAGTGAATACATTTCATTTGCAGTTGATACAGCTCATTTGTAACGCGATTTGACTGAAGTGGCATTGTCATTGAAATTCATTCTCATGATATGTCTAGACTCAGCAGAATACTTGGAAAGTCAAATGGAACCATCCCAAGGAAATGATTCTTGGGTCACTATTGGGTCATGTTCTGGTGTTGCTCTCTCTCTCTCTCTCTCTCTCTCTCTCTCTCTCTCTCTCTCTCTCTCTCTTCTCTCTCTCTCTCATTCTTTTGTTTTGCATTTCTTAAAAGCATTTTTATTCTTCTTCTGTAACCCTGCAAACAAGAAGTAGAGACTGTGCAAGAGATCATTGAGCCTGAGCCTAGTGCCGTGTGGGTGGGATGGTGTGTATGTGTAATGGTGGGGGAATACAGGGGTAGTGAGATTGGGGCACTGCAATAGCGAGAAGGAACTCTGCACCAATAGACACTGACGTTATGTCCATCATCATGCAGTGTATTATGAACGTGAAAGCCAGAGCTACATACTAGTAGAGAAGATACACTTTGGTCAAGCTGTTCTGAGAAAGCGTGTACCCAGCGTGTGACTCACGTATGTAGTCTTGCAATCTTGGTTGTACGCGCGCGCGCGCGGGCGCGCGCGCGCGCGCGTGTGTGTGTGTGTGTGTGTGTGTGTGTGTGTGTGAGCATCTTAATTGAACTTGGCAGAATGATGAATATTGCTAGAACCTTTCAAGCCATACTGAAGATATTACCAAATTGTAAAGCCCCTATGTCTCTGATCAACATTGTCAGCAATACAGGCAGTATACACTTGCCGTTTCCTTATAAAGTATGATCATGCACTATTATTCCCTTATATACTGAAAATAGGTATAACAAATACAAATATGATAACAAACGTGAAGTAATATTTCTGTCTAGATGAGACTATGTAATGCCATTTTTGCTAGCAGAGGTGGCCATGTTAATAAAAGTATTACTAAGTACAGAACTAAGATAAATCCTACATACTCAGTGAATCGTCATGCATATTACCTCACGCTAATGATGAACATTTTGAGTACGTCAGCAACCTGTGAAAAAAAAAGAAAAAGAAAAGAAATTGAAAGCATATAATCAGATTTAAAAAGAAATCTGGAATGAATGTTTAAACTAGAAAGGCGCGCAGACGGTCATTGCGTAATTGTCAGTGAGAGAGAGAGCAGCAGTAATCCAGGTCAGAACATCAGGGGCTAATGTTGTTAGTGCAAAAGAGCGCGTCAAGGGAAGGGAGGGGGGGGGGGGAAGGGGGAGTAGAATGTGTTAAAGGGAAAGAACTAGCAATGGATAAGCGGAGTGAGATGAGATGGGGGGGGGGGGGGGGGGGGCAGGAGAGGGAGAACAAGGGAGACGGGATTGGTGAAAGAAATAAGAGATCAATGCATATTTTCAGAAGAGAGAATTTACCAAGCCGTCTGCAACTTTCTGTGCTTGTCGTGAGGTGTTGTTGCTGGAACCATGCCTACATCCCCCTCTCCTTACCCACTCTGTGCCTGTCACCCTGCTGTTAGATGTATTTATCACGTGTTTG
>JAMYXO010005955.1:0-2500 GCA_033310375.1 Conus canariensis | reverse complement strand
ATAAGACGTCGGAAGACCAAGGCCAGGATTTAAACCACAGTGCCAAGGACATCCACGCTGTTGGTTCGGATGAGGAATTTGCACAGGCCCTCGATGCCAGGCGCCTGAAACTCAACCTGCCACGAGCAAACGAAACTGAAGATTGGGAGAAACTGGATGCAAAAATCGTCCAAAGACTCGATGCACTGATAGGGAAAAGCACCCTGGAACACAAACTAGCCACATATGGGGACATTGTGTATGCCACATGTAGAGACGCCTATGGAGCAAAACTACCCAAAGAGAAAACACCTCCAAAGAAATCCAGACGCCAAGAAAAGATGGACAGATCAGGGTCCAAAAGAAAAACCTCAAGATGCAAATGAAGACCGCACTGCCAGCTGAAAAACAAGGCTTGGAAAAATTGTGGAAAACCTGAAAGAAAAACACAGTGCCCTCAGCAAAGCGGAATCTGCGAGGAAGAGGAAGAGCAAAAAGAAGAAGACACAAGAGCGCTTCTTCAGAGACCCCTTCCAGTTTGCCAGAACACTGTTTGAGCAGCCAAAATCTGGGACCCTAAGTGTGGACAAAGGAGTTCTTGAGCAGCATCTGGGAAAACATACTCTGACCCACAGAGCTAAGCACCACTCGACATTCAAGGTCTGATGTGGCCAACCAACCCTGAGGAACAGTTCAATGGCAAGCCTCCAACGTTGGCGGAAATCAAGAAGGTGGTCGACAAAACCAGAGCCAAATCATCACCAGGGCCAAACGGAATACCTTACCAGCTTTACAAGAAATGTCCCAAGGTGCTGGAGTGGCTCCACAGGCTGCTGCGATCGGCTTGGAGAAACCAGAAGATCAGCGGCCAGTGGATGACGGCAGATTGGTGTGTACATCCCCCAAAGAGCAAAACTCAAGTGACATCAGCCAGTTCAGGCCAATATCACTACTGAACGTCGAAGGGAAAATCTTCTTCTCTGTCATGGCAGCAAGGCTGACCAAGTACCTGATGGAAAACAAGTACTTGGATGTGTCAGTCCAGAAAGGTGGCATCCCAGGCGTGGCTGGCTGTGTAGAACACGCCACAATGATCTGGGACGCAATCCAAAAAGCAAAAACAGAAAAGAGAGACCTGGACGTAGTGTGGCTTGATCTGGCAAACGCATATGGATCTGTGCCCCATGAGATGATACAGTTGGCTCTTGAGATGTACCATGTGCCAAAGAACATCCGCGACATGCTCAAGAAGTACTTCAATGGCTTCTCAATGCGGTTCTCTACCAAGGAGTACACAACAGACTGGATCAACTTGGAAGTGGGTATTGCAATGGGCTGTGCAATTTCCCCAATACTGTTCGTGCTGGCAATGGAACTCATCTTGAAAGCAGCAACAAACAACGCGAGACAAACAGACCTTGGCGATGGATACAAGATGCCTCCTCTCAAGGCCTTCATGGATGACACTACAGTGATTTCATCCAGAGAAGACGAGACACGTCATGTGCTGGAGAGGCTGGACAACATAGTTGCCTCATCCAGAATGAAGTTCAAGCCAAAGAAATCACGGAGTCTCTCACTGAGGAAAGGAAAAGTGGCCGGATCTGTGGTCTTCAGTGTTTGCCAACCAGGCCATTCCAACAGTCACAGAAGAACCAGTCAAGAGCCTTGGAAGATGGTATGATGATACGCTGAAAGACACAACAAAGAGCAAAAGAAACCAAGCAGATGGCGGAGGAAGGCTTGGAGACCATTGACCAGTGTGGGCTCCCTGGCAAATACAAGGTCTGGTGTCTGCAGTTCATGCTGATACCAAAGCTGCTATGGCCTCTGATGATATACGACATCTGCACCAGCATAGTGGAGGCAATGGAAGCCAAAATCAACAAGTTCACAAGGAAATGGCTTGGTGTCCCACCCTGTCTGACTGACATAGCGCTGTACTGTCGCCAAGCAAAGCTGAAACTACCACTGAAATCCATCCTGGAGGAATACAAAGCAGGGAAGATCAGACTTCAAAGCATGCTGGAGGACTCAGGAGACAAGGTGGTTAGAAGCAATTAAGCCCCAGCTGAGACAGGCAGAAAATGGAAAGTTCAAGAGGCGATGGATTCTGCAAAAGAAAGTCTCAAGATCAGAGAAATAACAGGACACACACAGACCAACAGACAGGGACTGGGGGTGACCAAAACTGAATGGTGGTCAAAGGCCAAAGGAAAAGCCAAAAGAGACATGATGATCAGGAGATGAGAAAAGAAGAAGACCAAAAAGACTCCAAAAAGCAGTCCAGCAGAGCCAGCAAGGGCATGGACAACGTGGGAGAATGCACTCCAAAGAAGTCTCACTTGGAATGAACATTTGGCACATGGCCCCTCTCAGGATCAGCTTCATTCTCAGATCTGCATATGACCTTCTGCCCTCAAATGCAAACCTGGTGAAGTGGGGGAAAACAGACGATCCTGCATGCCCCCTCTGCCATGAAAAACAAACAGTGGAGCATGTCCTAAGCTCATGTAAAGTA
>JAMYXO010000594.1:37500-42059 GCA_033310375.1 Conus canariensis | reverse complement strand
ACTACACAAATGATAACAAGGGTCGCCCACCTCCAATGATTGTCGCATTCACTCGGTGGTCAGACAAAATGGCAGTCCTGACCCACGGCAAGGAAGTACTGCGGCGGAAGAACGTGAGAGTGGCAGCGGACCTGACAGACAGACAGAGAGAGACTGTACAAGAGTACCGACGGCAAGGGGTGCACGCCTACTACAGGGGCAACAAACTGGTGGTGGAGGAGCAGAGGAAACGCCACTCCCAACTGCACAGACGACAGCACCACGATGACGGCTACTCCCAGAACCACGACACTGACTACTACCACTCCAGCAACCGCTACAGCAGAAGGGACCACAGCAGCGCCGAGAGCTACAGTCATGCTGTCAGATGGAGGGGTGACAGACAGAAGTCTGAGCAACAGTGGGGGTCATGGTACAGTGACACCCACTATGGTGGCCGCTCATCTACAGGCTGCTACGCGCAATATGAGGGGGAAGGAGGGGCTACGACAGGACTGGGATGCAGGACTGGAACAACGTTACCCAGCCGTACCCCTTCTATGCCTCCATGCAGCAGTTCCCACCACTGCCAGCACGAAACATCATCCTCACCGGTCAGTGTGACATGGTTGACAACTCTCTGACACTTGACAATGATACTACTGTGAATACTTCACACAAGCAACATACGACAGAACAGGTTACATGTACTGGCAGAGAGACGACAGAAAATGATAAAGGAAAAGAGCGCACAGAAAATGGTAACACAGAGACAGGGGCAGCAATAAAAACACGACAGAAACGACAGACATTTGTGGACAAGGTCAGATTCTGGATAGTGACACACACCCAGCTGAGCAGAATGTTACTGATACAAGCAGAACAGGCAGTCAGTTACAGCAGTTAAATCAGACAGAAAATACAACACCGATTTATACAGAGACAAACGACAGACACAGCTATCAACAGTCCCATACCGACATAGACAACCCAAATCAAAGAAGAAATGTGGTATCAGAACTGACTGATAATACCACAGAAACAACATGTCAGGACTCAGGAGACAAAACGAACACTGAGACTGAACAACACACACCGCAGACAGACACTGTAACTGAACCTCACACACCGCAGACAGACATTGTGACGAACAACATACACCGCAAACAGACACTGTGACTGAACCTCGCACACAGCAGACAGACACTGTGACTGAACCTCGCACACCACAGACAGGCATTGTGACTGAACAACATACACCACAGACAGACACTGTGACTGAACCTCACACACCGCAGACAGACATTGTGACTGAACAACATACACCACAGACAGACACTGTGACTGAACCTCGCACACCGCAGACAGACATTGTGACTGAACAACATACACCGCAGACAGACACTGTGACTGAACCTCGCACACAGCAGACACTGTGACTGAACCTCGCACACCACAGACAGGCATTGTGACTGAACAACATACACCGCAGACAGACACTGTGACTGAACCTCACACACAGCAGACAGACACTGTGACTGAACCTCGCACACCACAGACAGACACTGTGACTGAACCTCGCACACCGCAGACAGACACTGTGACTGAACCTCGCACACAGCAGACAGACACTGTGACTGAACCTCGCACACCGCAGAGAGACACTGTGACTGAACCTCGCACACAGCAGACAGACATTGTGACTGAACAACATACACCGCAGACAGACACTGTGACTGAACCTCGCACACCACAGACAGACACTGTGACTGAACCTCGCACACAGCAGACAGACACTGTGACTGAACCTCGCACACCACAGACAGACACTGTGACTGAACCTCGCACACCACAGACAGACACTGTGACTGAACCTCGCACACCACAGACAGACACTGTGACTGAACCTCGCACACCGCAGACAGACACTGAGCGGGGGAGCAACGAGGACACGACGCACCGGTCACGCAACAAGAGAAACAAAACTGCACGTGACGGGCCTACAGGTAGACTACGGAGTGCTTCGTGCGCAAGCATCCCTGCCAAACGCCAGACCACGATTCACGAAACGGCAAGTAAGCATGGAAAACAGGATACCGCATAGGGACTCGGCCAGGCCCATGGCATATCAAATGTGAAATTTGTTACGTACAACATTGAAGGTCTCTCGCGTGTGTATGATAACGATCTGCGTGCTTATATTAGTGATTTTGACATTTGTCTCCTGGTGGAAACGTTCGCAACCCAATTTCCGGAACGTTTATTTCCAAACCATCACGCTTTCATTGTGCCAGGTGTTAGTCTGTCAGATGGGGTAACTGCAAGATTGTCTGGAGGTTTAGCACTTCTCGTGAAAAAAAGATCTCAAAGTATGTTGAAAAAGTGAATGTGGAGTATGATAATGATATTGTATTGAAACTGTCTAAGGATTTGTTGGGAACAGAATCACCAGTAATTCTAGTTGGTGTGTACTTGCCTCCAAGCTCTTCTGCATATTACCAAACTATTGATGTATCCAATGGTATTACCATTTTGGAGCAATGTATCATGGATTTAATAGAATCTCTTGGAAATTTGCCGTTGTTGTTACTGGGGGATTTCAATGCTCGCACTGGGGGCAAGAATGCAAAAGAGTATGATGATGATCTGAACATGGAAATGTTTCAGGACAGAGTCTGTGAACATGAGGTATACCGTACATCAAAAGATAAGATTCAAAATGACTTTGGCACGTACCTGTTAGATCTTTGCAATTATTTTCATCTTTTCATTTTGAATGGTGCAATTTCAGAAGATTTAGATTATGGTCACTATACTTATATTTCACCAACAGGCTGTAGTATTGTTGACTATGCCATAGTATCAAGATGTTTATTGAAATATTGTGTTTCTTTGAATGTTACACCAAGAACAGAATCAAAACACATGGCTGTTGAAGTTGTGTTTGACTGTCAATTAGAAAGAGCTGATCAGCATGACATGGCTCAAAATATTTACAAAATTGACAAAATAGTTTGGGATGAAGAAAAAGTCTATGAATTTAAGGAAAATATATCAAGTGACGAGTTTCAAAGTCATATGAGGCAGGCCTCCAATCTGGTTAATGTCGATGTAAATAAACCATTCAAGTGTTTAATGATGCATTGCTTACAGCTAGTTCATGCATGAGAAAAACCGTTACAGTCGGAAAAGAACGATCAGATCCATGGTTTGATCAAGAATGTAGCCAGCATAAAAAAGAGCTCAGTTACCATTTGAGGCAGTGTTATGAACATAAAGAAGATAATGAAACAATTAGAAATTTGTATAATCAAAAACGCAGAGAATATAAGGAGCTCTTGAGACTGAAAAAGAAAGACCACCGCACAAAGGTAATAAATTCTTTGAATGAAAATATCAATAACCCCACTGGGTTTTGGAGCAAAGTAAAATCTCTTTCGTGCAATAAATTTACTGACAACAAAATTACCAAAGTCGAATGGTTTAAACATTTTTCCCACGTATTTGAGTCTGGTGTGAATTGTAGCCAGTCAGAAGGTATTGCTGGCGAGTCAGAAGAACAGGTTAATGATGGGTCAAACCAGCATAACACAGATTCTCTTGAGTGTGACATTTCGGAAAGTGAAGTTTATGCCGCGGTTCGTTCATTAAGGAATAAAAAGGCTGCTGGTCCTGATGGAATTATCGGAGAAATCTTCAAAAACTCAGTTACTGTAGTTGCTCCATTTTTAGTCATATTGTTCAATACATTGTTTTCTACTGGAACTTATCCCCTTCAGTGGTCAGAGTCAGTTATTCAACCCCTATTTAAAAAGGGCGACAGGAATTTACCTGATAATTACAGGGGAATATCTTTGTTGAATATATGCAGTAAATTGTATAGCCATATTCTGAATGGACGACTAAACAAATGGATTGAAGAGAACCATGTCATTGATGACTGTCAGGCAGGTTTTAGAAAAAAAGTATAGTACTATTGATCATGTCTTTACATTGTTTGCCATGGCTCAGAAAGAACTGTTACTTCACAAGAAACTGTATGTTGCGTTTATTGATTTCAGAAAAGCTTTCGATTCTGTCCATCGTGCAAATTTATGGTGCATTTTGAAAAAAAAGAGGGATTCATGGGAAAACGTATCGGGCAATAACTAGCATGTATAAATAACATTGTTAAAGCAAGAGTCAGAGCAGGAAGGGATTTAAGTGATGCATTTTTGTGTCCATCAGGTTTAAAGCAAGGGGAGGTGTGTAGTCCAGTTCTCTTCTCCCTTTTCATTAATGAACTGGCTGTGGATATTATTCAGAAAGGGAAACATGGAATTCAGTTGTTACCTGATTTTGTAGAAATTTTGATACTTATGTTTGCCGATGACATTATTTTGTTATCTGATTCAGTTGCAGGTCTTCAAAACCAGTTAAATGTTTTCTACAACACGTCCAAAAGACTCGGTCTTTTAGAGAACTCAAACATAGTCATATTTAGAAATGGTGGATATATCTCTGACCAAGAAAAATGGTTTTATGGGCAGACCAAGATGACAGTTGTTAACATGTATAAGTACTTGGGAGTTATTATGTCT
>JAMYXO010000594.1:30000-32500 GCA_033310375.1 Conus canariensis | reverse complement strand
AGAGAGACAGACAGACAGACAGACAGACAGACAGAGAGAGAGAGAGACAGAGAGAGCTACAGATAGAAAGGCACACGAGGTTGAAGAGATCCCCCTCCATCCGCCCTTTGAGTCAGTTGATAAGTCATCTGATAAGTCGATGGCTTCTTTAACTTTTCTTTTTGTGAGGAAGGGCTCTGTAGATAAGATCTTGGTTTCTTGGGGGCTGAAACTGTGGCCTGTGGCTTGTAGGTGTTCATGTATGGCAGAAGTAGATCGGTTTTGGTGTTCCTGTAGACGGGTGGTGAGTGGTCTTGCTGTCTCGCCAATGTAGGTATGGGCACAGTCTTGACAACCTACCTGGTACACTACACCACACTGCTTGAGGGGGTCTGTTTTGTCTTTGACATGGGTCAGTTGCTGGTGTAGGGAGTTGGTGGGTTTGTGGAACACTTTGCATCCATGTTGTTGGAAGGTCCTGGCTAGACGCTCTGAGACCCGCATACAGGAGACGGAGGTTGACAGCTTCACCATTCACCTGAATTCCACCGACGACAGTATCCAGTTCACCTCGGAAACGGAAGCAGAAGGGAAGATCCTGTTCCTGGACACTCTTATCACCCGAACCCATGACGACAGGGTGGAGACCAGCGTCTATAGGAAACCCACCCACACTGACCAATATCTGAACTTTCAGTCTAACCATCCCCTCCAGCACAAGAGATCTGTTGTCAACACCCTCATGCACAGAGCCTCTGTACTGTGTTCCACTAAGGAGGAAGAGCTGAAAGAAGAACACATCAAGACTGCCCTTTCCGCTAATGGATACCCTGCATGGATGTGGGACAACCCTCGAGTTCCCTACCCTTCTTCTACAGATACGGACAGTGTGAAAGTGGGGATCCCTTACATTAAAGGAGTCTCAGAGCGTCTAGCCAGGACCTTCCAACAACATGGATGAGAAGTGTTCCACAAACCCACCAACTCCCTACGCCAGCAACTGGCTCATGTCAAAGACAAAACAGACCCCCTCAAGCAGTGTGGTGTAGTGTACCAGGTAGGTTGTCAAGACTGTGCCCATACCTACATTGGCGAGACAGCAAGACCACTCACCACCCGTCTACAGGAACACCAAAACCGATCTACTTCTGCCATACACGAACACCTACAAGCCACAGACCACAGTTTCAGCCCCCAAGAAACCAAGATTTTATCTACAGAGCCCTTCCTCACAAAAAGAAAAGTTAAAGAAGCCATCGAAATCAAGACCAGACGCCCCAGCCTGAACAGAGATCAAGGCTTTGAACTTCCCCCTATCTACAATCAGATTCTGACAACCGTTCAGCCCACACAACAGTCGCCCCACCAGGCCTCGCTGCCACAACAGCAACAGTGAGCTGATGAAGACAGGGCGACCCTGTCGAAATATTCTCCAAGTAAGTTTGATTCTGAGTCTTTAACTACTTTTCTAATGTTGAATCCAGAATCCAGAAACCTATATTCTTATTCATTTACCGTGGTCATGTTTCTTTGATTGAAAAAAAAAACAACGTAGTAATTATTGTGAACAGAATCATCTTATGAATACTGTGAACAGATTCAGAATTTATCATTAGATCCGAAGAATACCGCGGATTTATACCGTAATTAAATGATATCGTCCGCTGGCTACACTTGGTCTACCCACAGACTTTCGTCCACATAAGGTTTATGGTTGTTGCGTAAGAAATAAGTTATAAATAAGTCGCTGACTCACATTCGTACTCAAACAACCGTCCGCTCCGCAGGCGTATGTCATGACCATTGGACCCACAGTGCCCGAAGAAGGTTACAAAATGTCATGACTAAACAAACAGTCGACTAACTACAACTAGAAGAGAACTCAAGGTTCCGCGGATCCTGGATTGTTCTTTTGAAATTTTGAGTCAGTTCATCAGTGAGCACAGGTTTGTTTGCTCCCCCCCCCCCCCACACACCACACACACGTACAAGCGCAATGTCAATATTCATATCACTAGAAAAGAACACCATTCCATGAAAATACATTACTCCATGGGCACTCATGAACTCATAACAGTAAGCTTACAGTGTTAATGTTTGATGGTCAGTTTTTGCTGATCTCGTTCATACTGTGAACAGATCCTGGCTGTGCCGTAAGATCCGGATCGGCACTACGGATCCACACCTCAATTGAATGGGTTCGTACTTGCTGTACGTGCAATCCGTTGACGAAGTTTGGTTAAAACGGGTTCAGTACGTTTTACGTAAAACGGGTTCAATAGTTTTTACGTAAAATGAGTTCATTATGGGTTTTTTGTTTTGTTGTTGTTGTTGTTGTTCTTTTAACGTAAACTTGCTGACAAACAAACAAATAAGAGACGCATTGGAAAACTTAATACCCATGTCGGAAATAAAAAAGGAGGAATAAAATCGCAAAATACGACCCAATATGTACACAAAATCATTAACGAAAATCAATGCAATGCACTTAAAATAATGGTTGTTAATTGGTCTGCCTCAT
>JAMYXO010000594.1:15000-25000 GCA_033310375.1 Conus canariensis | reverse complement strand
CCATCTACAGGCTGTCTGTGACCAGCTGGGAGTGTCGTTCATTGATCACGACTCCAACATTCACCACTCCTTCAGGGGCCCCTCGTCTGGCCCTCTATCAGGACCTGATCCACCCCAGCGCCAAAGGAACTGGCAGACTGGCTGCCAACCTCAAGTCACTGTGGCGTGGAGATCCATCAGGTGACGTGCCTCAGCCGGCCCAAGGGGTTCATCCAGAATGCCGTCCTTCAGCAATAACGTCTTTATTGATGGTCCTCAGCGGAGGAGGCATCAACGTAGTACAGATACTGGATTTTATAATACTACTGGTGCCAACGATTCTCGTTCTCTCCATCGTGAATTCCCACCAAACACTGATCCAGTCCCCACAGACTGCCCACACCCTTCTTCCCTGTTCCATTACCCATCTCTAAATCCAAGACCCAAACAGACAGACCTGCGCTCTGCAGATCATTACCCTTCCCACACCTTCCCCCCTGATGACGTCGATATAGTTAACAGAAATCCCCCAAATCATTACCCGTCCAACACCTTTCCCGCTGATGATGTGAATAAAATGATCAGGAATCCACCCCCACATCATTACCCTCCCCACACCATTCTCCCTAACGATATGAATAAAATTAGCCGTAATTCACCCCCATCCACGTACTTCACACAGGAAAGGAGTTACCATGGTAATCCTTCCCCTGCTTTCCCAAACGTGCAGTATCCCTCTAACATTCCCATTCAACCCATTTACAACACCTCAGTGGGTTCCAATCATATGAATAATCATTATGCTCTCGAACTGTTCAGGATGGCATCTCAGCTACTTTCCCAACAACACTTATCTCCTCCTTAAATCAAAGAAAACATTACCATGGACGTATACACGAAGGGGAGAGAGGGGGGGGGGTGAGGGGGGAGAGAGAGAGAGAATGAGAGAGAGAGAGAGAGAGGTGCGATGGAAGGGGTTGGGTTGGGGGTGGAAAGGGGTAATAAATATGTATGTGGGTTTTATGTTTCCACATGAATTATATTCACTCCTGTGTCTAAGAATAGAAATGCCTGTGCCAATGTGTAAGCTTAGAAATGTATTCAACCCATACGTGCTTACACAGTATGGCGCGTGATGTATGCGTGTGTGTGTGTGTGTGTGTGTGTGTGTGTGTGTGTGTGTGTGTGTGTGTGTGTGTGTGTGTGTGTGTGTGTAAATGACATCACCGGGCTCGGCATGATTTCTTGTTTAACTTGCTACCGAGGTTTTGACAGTGGTCAGTGAATTGATTGGAGCGAAACAGACTGATAACTGCGCTTGTGTTTATTGGAGAATACTTCATTTTGTCTCTTGCATTGATATTTTGCCTTTGTTACTGGCTGGGATTTCTTTCAGCGCTTTGTTTATTGCTGCTTTGTAATTTGTATTGTTGTTTGCGTTAAGTATTCACTGATCTTTGTATTTTTTCTCACTTGTATAGTGGATCGTGTTTTCCTTGTTGGCCTGTATAATGTCAGAACGTGGTAGCCCCTGGCTAACCGAGGATGGACTTAGAGTGGGGCATCTAAATATTAATCATGTTATAAATAAGATTACTGAAATATCATCCATATTATCAAATTTGGGCAAACATTTTCACATATTTGGTTTTTCAGAATCCCATTTATCTCCTTTCATATCTAACAGTGACCTTTCAATTCCAGGCTATAATATAATTCGTAAAGACCCCATTCAGAAAAGAGAAACTGGCATAATAGTGTATGTCCATCAGTCAATTAAAGTTGAAAGAATTGATTACCTTGAACAGCATCACATAGAAACTATTTGGATCGAAATACAACTGAAATATAGCAAGCCCATACCTCTATGTTTTCTATACAGGAATCCAGCCGAACATGTCGACTGGATCGACCGCTTTATTTCAATGTTGAAAAATGCTAATGATAATTACAAAGATGTCATAATATTAGGTGATTTTAATATTGATTTATTCAAAACTGATAATCATTGGACCCAAACTTTTGAATCATTTGGTTTGACACAATTAATAAAAACAGCTACCCGTGTAACCAATTCTTCTGAAACATTAATAGATCATATATATGTTACCAATTCAGAAACAATAGTAGAATCAGTTGCTCCTGTTTATGGCTGCAGTGACCATTTTCCGATTTGTTTTACGTGAACCAAAAAGGGTGTCAAAATACCCAAGTTAAATCATAAAACGATTACATTCAGGAACTTTTCTAAATTTGATCGTGAAAAATTTCTCTCAGATCTTTTAAATTCCCCTTTAAATGAAGTGTATCAGCATACTGACCCCAATTAAGCTCTGCAAGTATGGTATAACATCTTCCATGACGTATACAATAAGCATGCCCCTCTTCAAACTAAAAGAGTAAAACATCGGATAAAACCACCATGGCTTACAAAAGAAATACAGGACACTATATATCAAAGGGATTATCTGTTAAAAAATGGCTCTCGCGAAGAATTCAAAAAGTACAGAAATAAGGTGACCTCCCTAATACGATCAGAGAAAAGGAAATATTTCTTGGACCTAATTAATAGAAAGAAAGACAGTAAATCTATTTGGAAAGCTATACATGGCTTAACCAAGAAAAATTCTGACCCTGTATTAAACTTAACGAAAGACATATCTGCAAGTGAACTGAACGACCATTTTGCAAGTATAGCAAATCAAATCATACGAAACGATGTATCAAAAAGTAACGATCTACAAGAATTACTGAAATACTGCCACCAGAAGAACATCCATTCAGCTTTGAATATTAGTGCCATAGATGTTCACGAAGTTTTCTCTTCTCTTAGACAATTAAAACAGACAGCAACTCGTGGAATTGATGGAATTGACGGGAAAATCCTTAAGCTATCAGCATCTGTTATAGCAGAAACTCTCACATATATTTATAATCTCTGCATTGATAAGCATTGCTTTCCTGATGCTTTTAAACAAGCTAAAGTCATACCATTGTACAAATAAGGAAATATGGCTGATCCTTCTAACTATCGACCTATCTCTATTCTATCAGTTCTTTCAAAACCATTAGAACAACACATAAAAAAGTGTCTTCTTTCTCATGTCAAAAAATTCGATCTACTACATCCAAATCAATCCGGATTTAGAGAGAATCATTCTTGTCAAACAGTTCTTACTAAGATAGTTGATCGATGGCTTTCAAACATAAACAACAAACACTTTTCCGGAGTACTCTTCGTGGATTTTGCCAAAGCCTTCGATGTCATTAATCATGAACTTTTGCTCAGAAAGTTAACTATTTATCGACTAACTTCCGACACTCTAAAACTCATTTCATCCTTCCTTTCCAACAGGCAACAATTAGTATTATTAAATGATTGTTATTCTACTTTGATTCCCAATAACTTTGGTGTACCACAAGGCTCGGTGCTTGGTCCATTGCTGTTCTTATTCTATATTAATGATTTACCATTAACCTTGACTTCGCACTGTGAAATGTTTGCCGATGATACCACTATTGACACTAATAACTCTAATGCTCAGCAAGTCTACCTTGACATTCAGAAAAATATCAACCTTCTCGTTAAATGGACACAACTCAATCACATGTCTCTGCATCCTCAAAAAACGAAATTCATGTTGATTACAACAAGGCAAAAACGTCAAAATGTATCCGAAAACTTGCCAATCCTTTATATTGGTAACGAAAAAATCAAAGAGGTTTCTAATCACAGAGTCTTAGGAATAGCAATCGACAACAACCTATCTTGGTCGAAACATTTAGAACTTCTTTCCAAAAATCTTGCCGTAAAACTGTATCAGCTCAGGAAAATAAAAAACTTTTTAGATTATCACACCAGAAAATTATTCTTTCAATCTTATATTCAACCAAATATTGACTATGCCTCGACACTCTGGGATTTAGCTAGCAATAAGTTGCTTAAACCATTGACTAGTATATACAAGAGAGCTGTCAAAATAACAATTGATGAACCCTCGCTAGGACACCCTGATTATGAACGAGCAGGTATCCTTCCATTCAAGACCAAACTATTGTACAATAAAGCACTCTTTATGCATAAAATACTACACGGCAGTGCTCCTTCCTATTTAATGAATATATTTACTTCTAATGATCATCGACATTCGCATAAAATAAATCTCCCTTTCCCATCAATTAATTTATGCAAATCAAGCCTTGCTTATTCTGGGGGCTGGCTGTGGAATAATATCCCAGAAAAACTGAAAAACGAACCAAACACTAGTAAGTTTCAATCCAATCTTTTTACGTACTTGATGTATCTGTCTGATCTTACACCACTTTGCCCAAAGATGTACCAATAACTGTTCTGTGTAAATGTTTCATTTTGCTTATCAGTTCTTCCTTTTCTTCCATCCCCCCTCCTCTCATTTTTAATTGTCCCCCATCCCACCCCATCCCACTCCCACCCCCACCGTCTCCCACACCTTCTGTCGGTGTTCCCTCTGTACATAGATTTTTGTGTCCTTTTGTATTTTCATATTTCATATTTAAGAGTTATTTTCCATTATTTTATATTAATCAATATTTTTTTTCTTTTCCTTTCTTAAATTTCTTTTGGCCCCGGAGGGCTGGATGTAAAAAAGCAGTGATGCTTATTCCATTACCCTCTGAAAATAAAATTCGTTCGTTCGTTCTGTCTCTCTCTCTCTCTCTCTCTCTCTCTCTCTCTCTCTCTCTCTCTCTCTCTCTCTCTCTCTGTGCTTGAACTTGAAGTTCCAACAATAGTTTCATTATTGTTTCAGATTTCATATGAGAGTTATGTATTTGCATGAAAGAAATTGTGTGTTTTAAAAATGTTTTTTGAGCTTGTGGTTATATGTTCAATTAGTTTCTTTCTTGTTTATGAAGGTAGGATGTAAAACATGCTGGAAAGCTTATTCTTTAACCTTCAGTAAAGATAATTTTAACTTGACTTGACTTGACTTGACACACGCACACACACACACACACACACACACACACACACACACACACACACACACACACACACACACACACACACATTCACACAGAGAGAGAGAGAGAGAGAGAGAGAGAGAGAGAGAGAGAGAGCAGTCTTCTTTCTTTCTTTCTTTCTGCGTACGCAGGCTGATACTCCTGCGGACACTGCCTGTATAGACAGGCAGTGGAGTTTTGTGCGTATGACCGTTTTTTATCCGCCATTAAGGCAGCCATACTCCATCTTCGGGGAAGGTGCATGCTATGTGTAACGTGTCATCCATACCAACGGCCAAACTGGCCTTCTCTTCCGAAAGTTGGTGATGGGATTTGACGTGTGTGCAAGATGCTGTGCGTGCGTTCACACACGGAACCTCAGTTTATAGTCTCATTCGAAGGACTGTGTGGGAATGGAGTCAGAACCAATGTTAACTCCGAGGGAAAAATCCCCCTGTACCGAAATTCGAACCCGCAACCCCAGAATCACGAGTCCGGCGCTCTACCAACTGAGCTATTCCGGCCCCCGACCAGTCTTCTGATTCAGCTCTCTGTCCATTCATAATCACTTTAATCTTCCATGCAAAAGAGGGTCAGTGTCGTCTCTAAGGGCCTGGAGGCAGAAAAAAATATAGTGTCCATTTTTTAAAATCTTTTCTTCTGTACACAGTGAACTAAACTTTGTGGGAGTAGCAGAAATTCTTTGCGAATTTTCCACTCTCCAGTCTACATCTTTTTCTTTTTTTCTGCTTACGCAGGCTGATACTCCTGCGGACACTCCCTGTATAGACAGGCAAGGATTAATCCCATCTGCCCAACAAAGGAGTTGAGTTTGTGTGTATGACCGTTTTTTTTTTATCCGCCATTAAGGCAGCCATACTCCATCTTCGGGGAAGGTGCATGCTATTGTGTAATATGTCATTCATACCAACGGCCAAACTGGCCTTCTCTTCCCAAAGTTGGTGATGGATTTTACGTGTGCACAAGATGTTATGCGTGCGTTCACACATGGAAGCACGGTTTTTAGTCTCATTCGAAGGACTGTATGGGAAATGGAGTCAGAACCAATGTTAACTCCGAGGGAAAAATCCCCCTGTACCGAAACGGCCGGGCGGAGATTCAAACCCGCAACCCCAGGATCACCAGGATTACGAGTCCGGCGCTCTACCATTGAGCTCTTCCGGCCCTCAGTGTACATATTTGATCACGTACGTTCTCAAGTGACCGTGGAACTTTTCATTTGCCTTTGCCCCCCCCCCCCCCCCCATCCCCTACCCCCCCTCCCATCCCTACCCCCCCTCCCATCCCCTACCCCCCCTCCCATCCCCCCCCCCCCTTCCGGCTCCTATTCAAAACGCCCTTATTACAGGCCCACGCCACAGTTAGGATGATGTACTGAATCACTAAATAATCCATGTAAACGTTTTGAGGTCCGGTAAAAGTTTGAGCCAGCATCGGATATTAAACTGATAACTGATCAAAAGAACAACCCACCCATCCATCCCCATCCACCCTCCCCCCCCCCCCCCCCGCGCCCCCTCCCCACCCCCCTCCCACACATCGTTTCACTTGTTTGGGGGGAATTTCTACCAATGACGTCCTTCACAATTTTCAAATACATGACCTTCTCCTTAGCTGACGTCACATTTCAGGCCTTTGCACTCATCCGTGACCCTACCTTTGTAACAGGGCGTCTCCCGCCAAACAGTCCCATTCCTTTGATTTTAATCTGCCTGCTTGGAACCACCTGGCTCGTAGCTTTTTGGCCACATGAACGAAAATATGGAGAATCAACTTTCAGACACATTAAACATTCTCAACATAATCTAACTGCGCCAGTCTATGAATACTCGACTCCTTAACTCTCTCTCTCTCTCTCTCTCTCTCTCTCTCTCTCTCTCTCTGTGTTTCACTCTTTAAAACATACGAATGAGTTAAAAACAATGAAACATTCTTTTAGAGTGTTGGGACTTGCATGATGTGCGACATAAATATTTTTACAGAAGACTCCATGAAAACTTTGTTCAGAGATGCTCCACATGATGTGATCTTTGGTTAACATTCTTCATCAGATCTGAGATTTTACAGTGGAGAGCTTTTTAACATAATTTCGAGTGTAATTTTAGAAGACGTATCTTAAAGGGTTGTGTGAATGAATGGCTTGTGAGTTGACTTCAACGCGGTGACAGCCCAGATATGGCCGTTGGTGGTCAACTGGGCTAGAAACAACACTACCTTACCTTATATACCTTCTCTCTGTCTCTCTCTGTCTCTGTCTCTGTCTCTCTCTCTCTCTCTCTCTCCTCTCTCTCTCTCTCGGGGGTCACATGGTTTGACACGAAGCGACATGCACCATTTATTTCAGCTGCGGCAAAAGTTCTGTATTTTCCTTTGACAGTGCCAGTTACTGGATTTCCAGCGACTGCGGAGACAGCCCTAAACGTTCTGCTGACTGATAATACCGTGTCAAGCTGGAAAATTCCAGGTGAAGGCAGCCAACACGGTGGTCGTTCTACGACTGAAGCCAGTCAGCACAGTGTCAACAACAATGGCGGATCCTGTGCTGAACCGGGAACGCAAGTTCAGTACTACAGGCAGAACCCCCCCCCCCCCCCCCCCCCCCCCCCCAGCCAGGTGCGTCAAGATCAAGAGACAGCCAAACAGCAGAACAGACGACGTGAACAGGTTGGTGCTCGTCTCAGAAGCACCAGTGATGAAAATGAACTGGCCGTACTTAACATCGAGTCAAACGAACACAGTACACAGCACAGTACACAGGGCCTTACAGAAGAAAACATCATGCCTACATGCGATGATGATGACACGCCGCATATTCAGGACGCTCAACAGTCTTTGTGTTCCCATCAGTCGGAGTGTAACAATCATCCAGAAATCCAGCAGTCGGACGTCGACATAAGTGTTGAACAATCCATAGACAAAACAGTCGCCGGTTTTGACACTGGAGTGGTAAAGCATTATGTCGCTACTCTGACCGACAGACAAGTGCAGAGACGGTTGTGTGATCCGCACAGAAATAAAGAGTTCCAGAAGGTTGTGCTTCATCGAACGGATAATAAGGGTGTGCTGCTGTGTGAGTCTGATGATATTGTTGTGGAATATTCCTGCGATCCGCACTCGGAGGACGATTGCTTGTTCTGGTCCGTGAAGCAGGAAGAAAGAAACATGTCGTCAGAGGAATGTGTCAAACTGGCCAGCCTCTGGAAAGGAAGACGCACCCGCAACACAGAACACGTAGGGACCCTAGCACGTGCTCTACGGCGGCTGCACGCTCTTCACGGATTGATCCAGTTCTAACCTGGGGTGACCGTCATCTACAGAACTGACAGTGAACGCATACCAGTGACATTTTCTCGTATACGTTTTTTTGTCATGTAAAGTGAAAGAAAAAGACATTGCTGAGGGAATCGAGTCGCGTTTTGTAATTGTACATCGCGCCGATTTGCTGAATGGGCTAAACAGCTTATTAGCATTAGAATTCGTTCTCTCTCTCTCTCTCTCTCTCTCTCTCTCTCTCTCTCTCTCTCTCTCTCTCTCTCAATCGATTAATTTATTGCAATGCATTTTCTATCCGATATGTCACAACTTCGTAATATCCATTTTCTTCAGTGGCTTCTTGACACAGACATATATTGCTGTAATGCACTGTGTAATCATTCGTAACGGGCAATGGCCTTGACAGAAATAAATTCTCTCTCTCTCTCTCTCTCTCTCTCTCTCTCCTCTCTCTCTCTCTCTCTCTCTCTCTCTCTCTCTCCTGTTGTCGAATGGTTAGGACGTTCGGCTATAGAGCGGACGGTTGTCAGTTCGAACCCCTGGCAGGGTCGGATGTTTTAAGGCATGAAAATACTCTGTCCAGCCAGCAGTGAAAGTGTACTCAATATGTGTGTGTGGGTAGGTGTGTGTTTGTGTGTGTGTGTGTGTGTGTGTGTGTGTTGTGTGTGTGTGTGTGTGTGTGGTGTGTGTGTGTGCTGACTTACCCCGTACCGTCTTTTCTCTCATACAGCTCTCAAGGTACATGCCAGGTTGTTCCAAGCAGACAGATTACAATGAAAGGAATGAGACTGTTTGGGGGAACCACCAGGCGCAAAGCTAGGGCCACGGGTGAGTGCGAAGGCCTGAAATGTGACATTGAAGATTGAAGATTGTGAATGATGTCATCGGTGGGAAAAAAAAATGGCAGATTAATGAGGGGTTGTACTTTAATCACTTTTCAGCCAAATATCAAATGCTGGCCTGAAACTTATGGTAGACCTCAAAACGCTTACATGGGTTATGTAGTGATATAAGAGACAAATCCTAATTGTGGCGTGCGGCCACATTGTTCATCCCAGTGACGGGCCCCATAGACTTCCCGACACCGGCGACCTCCACACGAACATGCCGACGGCCTAGACGTGAAGAGAAGATCGAGACAGGGTTCACCATGACAGCACGGCATGAAGGGCCACAGGATCTCATACTTTTTGTTTTCTTTTATAGTTGATCGATGAGGATGAGGATGATGAAGATGACGCTGAAGAGTCCCACTCTGGTCTGAGACTGCATGTCAGGTCTGTACTCGTCGCTTGCTTTCAACATATCGCGCGACTTTGTCAACCAGGCCCGACAGTTACAGACGCCTGCAGTGCTGGTCAGGAAATGGGAGCAGCACTCTCAGAGACGCATCCGTTGAAGTGGATGACACTCGACGGTGTGGTGCCAGTCTTTCCGACCGAGCGGACAGCAAACTCAACTATGGGGAGAAGGCCATCGTGCTGGCCGAAACAGCCCACAGCTATGACTGGCTCTGACGGGAATCGAACCGTGGGTTCCTGATTCTGTCCAGGGAAGGTTAAGGCGGTGGAAGAAGAGGGACGGGCTCCATCGTCCGTGACGTCACGCCCTAGACATGCCCCTGAGTCTCTCACAATGCCAGCTATGGCCGCTATAGTAAGCTATGGGACTTTGACCCTTGGGTCAAGCTTATAGAGTGTCGGACAGTGATTCAAAGAAAAACAAGATGCAAAGCATATAAATGTAC
>JAMYXO010000594.1:0-5000 GCA_033310375.1 Conus canariensis | reverse complement strand
GAACGGATATGCAGATAACAGGCTCCATCAAACAATCTCAGTTTAAAACAAAAAGAATCTTCAGGAAATAAATCTTAAATAAATGTTAGCGAACCGCCCAGAGAACGTGGACAAACGAGTCACAAGACGAAACACAACTAGTTTCGACCTCTTAGGTCTTCATCAGGTGAGACATTAACGAATAAAACAATGAAAATTCACTTAGTGGGCGAGTCAAAGTCGTAATGAAGATAATAATATTACTGATAGGAATACTAATAATGGTCAAAATACTGAGAAAAAAAAAAAAAAAGGGACAAGATTACTACCAATCTGTGTCAATAAGTATGGGTATGGGAGAAAGGAGAGTGGGTTAGAGGATTCTTAAACAGCAGGGTTGCCGTGGCAACAGTCCCAGAGGCGAAGGCGATCGTGATGTCAATGCCAGTGGTAGTATCAATACTAGCAATAGTATTACTGAATGATACTGCTAACAACGATAGTGAAGGTTAAGGTAATGAAAGCATGATACAGAAATATATTTAGAAAATACATTTTTATAATAATCAAATAAATAAATAATGAAACATTAAAAATAATAATAAATTAAAAAATCAGTAAATAATAATAATAATTTTTAAAAAATAATAATAAAATAATAATAATAATGATAATAAATGCATAAATAAGATAGCTATAAGTTGTGTGAGGTGAATAGTGGGAGATAAGGTAGTATGTGTGTGTGTGGTGGGAGGATATTATGGGCTGAGATTGAAGTGGTGGGTTGGTACATGTTACTTTAAGGTGTAGATGCTATGAGGGTGGAGGGAAGAAGGGGATGGGTTTACGTACTAACTGGGGGAGGGGGAGGGGCAACATATTCACACCTATACACAATCTCTCTCTCTCTCTCTCTCTCTCTCTCTCTCTCTCTCTCTCTCTCCCCCCTCCCCCCTTTCACGACCAACGATAAAGGAGCCAGCATTCTATTTATTATGTGTGTGTGTATGTGTGAGTGTGAGTGTGTGTGTGTGTGTGTGTGTGTGTGTGTGTGTGTGTGTGTGTGTGTGTGTGTGTGTGTGTGTGTTCCATTTGTAATATCAGCCTTATTCATTGGTTACCCCCACCTCCACCCCCAGCAACCGCCATATCCACCAACACCCCTACACACATCACTACTAGGGCAGGGGGAGGGGGAGTAAGTCGATTGATGTAGCAAATGGAGAGACTCAGAGAGTGTAGGAAAAGGGAAGATGATGATAGCTGCAACCTATGTCTGAGGTAAACAGAGGGAGGTAGGGTGGTATGGGTGTGCGTAGGTGGGGGATATTTCAGGCTGGAGCTGCAGAGATGGAATGGTACATACTACTTTTGGACGTTGATGCCATGAGGGTGGACGGTGCCCAGTTTGGCAATGAGATGAGATTCCTGCATAAGGCGTTCCAAGCTGTCACTCTTAGATTGCCAAAGTGCCAAGACTTTGACATGGTTGATGTTGTGTTGGGCATGGTTGAAGTGTAGAGCGACTGGTTTGGGCCGATGGTGGCGGATGTCGGCCAGGTGTTCAGAGATGCGCGTCTCAAGTGTGCGAGATGTCTCACCTACATAGATCTTACCGCACAGCTGACAGTGGATGGCATACACAATGTTGTGGCTCTGGCAGGAGAAAGTGCGTTTAATAGTGAAAGAGCCTGTGGGGCCATGTAGGATGGTGTCTGGTTTGGTGAGAGAGCAGATTTTGCAGTTGGGTTTTGAGCAGGGGAAAGTACCTGGTGGCTTAGGTGTTGAGATTTTGTTCAGCTTAGAGCGCACCAGTAGGTCGTTGAGGTTTTTGTCACGTTTGAAAGTGATCATTGGTGTGGTCTCAAAGGCAGGTTTATGATTTTCTACTATGTGCCAGTTAGACTTCAGGATCCTGCAGATGGGCAGATTGTGAGGATGGAAGAGAAGGCAGGCAGTGGGTCTGTCTGTCTCTTTGGGAGGTTTAGTTTCAAGAGTAGATGTTCTGGATTTAGCTGCAGTGCGGCTGAGAGCATCACTGATGACGGCACTAGGGTATCCACGGTTGGTGAAAAAATCAGACATTTTGGCTGCTTGTATAGTGAAATCCTCTTCGCTAGAGCACAGTCTGCGTAGGCGAAGGAATTCAGAATATGGAATGCTATTTTTAGTGGACTGGTGGTGGGAAGATGTGTAGTCCAGGTATGAGTGCGCATCAGTAGGTTTGTAGAAGACTGAGGTTTGAAGCAGTCCATCTTTGAGGGAGATAGTGATGTCCAGGAAATTAACTGACTGTGAAATGGTGTAGGTCAGCTGGATGGATGGATGGAAGGTCTGTGCAAAGTTGAGGAAATTCTGGAGGTCATGTTCTGACATGGATGTGGCTCCCAATCCATCATCTATGTATCTTTTGTAGAGCTCTGGTGTTGGGCCTGTGTAAGAGGTTAGTAGGCGGTGTTCTAGGTGTCCCATGAAGAGGCAGGCATAGGATGGTCCCATTTTGGTTCCCATAGCAACACCACTGATTTGTGAGAATGTGTGGTTGTTGAATTCAAAAGTATTGAGGGTGAGGACTAATTCTGCAAGTCTGACTAGTGTAGCTGTGGGAGGGTGTTGTTGGTTGGGGGGCCGTTTGTTAAGAAAGAATGCGAGGGCCTTCAGTCCATCAGCATGAGGGATGGAAGTGTAGAGAGAGACGACATCAAGGGTAAAGAGGAGGCTGGGTTTGAAAGTGGGATCTGTGTTGTATGAATTAATCATGTTGAGTGTGTGTGTAGTGTCTTTGAGGTATGTGGGGAGGCCTTGTACTATGGGTTGGAGGAGAGAGTCTAAGTACTGTGAAATGTGTTCTGTAGGGCAGCTGCATGCAGATACTATGGGTCTGCCGGGAGTATTGGTTTTGTGTATTTTAGGGAGCAGGTAGAAGGTGGGTTGTTTGGTGTCTGTCATTATGAGGAGTTTGGCTGTCTTCGGTAAGTTGTTATGTTTGATTTCTTGTTTAACTGTGGTTGAGATGAGTTTCTGGTGTTGGGGGAGGGGTGATGCTGTGAGTGGTGTATAGAAATTTGTGTCTGACAGTTGTCTGTGTGCTTCTTTTATGTACAACTGTTTGTCCCAGACCACCACTGCACCACCCTTGTCTGCTGGTTTGATGACAATGTCTTGTCTTTGTCTCAGTGATTCAAGGGCTTTTTGTTCATCTCGTGAGAGGTTGGAATTGCGGACAGGTTTGGATTTAACTTGAGAGATTTCTTTTCTACACTTTTTGATGTGGAGTTCAACTTCAGTGGATTTGTCAAGAGGTGGCTGGCGAAGCACTGGAGTTCGAAAAAGGTGGGTAAAAATGTCTGAGCTGTCTGGTAGAGGGGGCTTGGGCACACCGTCAAGTGCAGCCATCCATCTTAATTTTCTAAAGAATCTTTCAACATCAACGTGGTTTTGATATTTATTGGTGGCAGGCTGAATGGGAATAAATTTCAGACCTTTTGCCAGGACTGATCTTTCATCATTGGTGAGAGTCAGATTATCAGGAATGCAGCGAACAAGGTGGCGGTGTTGCTCATGGGTGATAGAAGGGTCAGTTTTGTGTGTAGGGGGATTCAACTGGTCTGGGTTTGCCTCGTGTTTGTTTCGTAATTTTGATAACTTGTCTTGCTTAATCTGGTAGCAGTGATTGTGAATGAGCTGGTTGTGTGTATGGATGAGCTGTCTGAGTCTTGAAGCAGTGGCTATGGGCATGATGATTGTGGTTTGTTGTTTGAAATGTTGAAGAAGACGGGAGAGAGATTCCAGGGATGAATTGCGTGTTTTGATATGTGCCAACATGAGTCTACGGCTGGCTTGGAATAGAATTCTTGTAGTGGTAGTGGTAAGAGCGGTGTTATGAAGATCGGATGGGGTGTGAGAAAGTGAGAAGCCGCGAGGGGTGATTCGCAGTCGAATGCATTGTTTTAGAAAGTTGAGATGAGATGCAGATTTCGTTTTCTGAAACTGTGTTTTAGCATATCCTAGTGCAAATGGCTGGATGATAGGTGGCAGAAAATGAATGGACTGGTGAAAACTGGCATGTGTACGGGAGAGGAATTGGGGGGCCGGCATTATGTTCTGATTTAGGTTCTTAGAGTTGAGAGGTCAGGAGTGCCTGATTGCGATCGCACGTACACGACTAAAAACGTATGTTAAACGAAATACGGATCAATGATTAACAGTATACAATGATCGAAAGACGTATACACGATAACAATCACACACACTGATGACGTAAACAGAAATACAAAACAACGAAGGGTAGCAGTCAGTATGAATCAAAATAGATCTAGTTGCAAAGCGAGAGGACTGCAGGCGGAAATCTAAACAAATCTTAAATAAATGTTAGCGAACCGCCCAGAGAACGTGGACAAACGAGTCACAAGACGAAACACAACTAGTTTCGACCTCTTAGGTCTTCATCAGGTGAGACATTAACGAATAAAACAATGAAAATTCATTGTTTTATTCGTTAATGTCTCACCTGATGAAAATTCATTGTTTTATTCGTTAATGTCTCACCTGATGAAGACCTAAGAGGTCGAAACTAGTTGTGTTTCGTCTTGTGACTCGTTTGTCCACGTTCTCTGGGCGGTTCGCTAACATTTATTTAAGATTTGTTTAGATTTCCGCCTGCAGTCCTCTCGCTTTGCAACTAGATCTTCAGGAAATAGTTATCAACACGCTGTTCCGCATCTATCCCAATGGACCATGTGCACATTCCTCTGTCTGTCTGTCTGTCTCTCTGTCTGTCTGTCTGTCTGTCTGTCTGTCTGTCTGTCTGTCTCTCTCTCTCTCTCTCACACACACACACACACACACACACACACACACATACACACACAAACACAAACACGCACGCACGCACGCACGCACGCACACGCACGCACACACACACACACAAACACGAACACGCACGCACGCACGCACGCACGCACACACACACACACACACACACACACACACACACACACACACACACACCACACACACAC
>JAMYXO010005954.1:10000-14531 GCA_033310375.1 Conus canariensis | reverse complement strand
ACAAACTTGACACAACCAACTACCCGCCCGCCCTCCGTGACGAAACCGTCCACCTACAGAAGCTCAAACCACCCAGGGTAGGGTCCCGAAGGTGAAACGAATGGTCAAACGCCTGTGGGTCAACAAGAACGTATCTCTGATATGACAGAGAATTAAAGAAAGAAAGGAAACAGCGTGAAGGAGAGACGGGACAAAGAGGAACAAAACAGATTAACACAGAATAAAAGGAAAAACAAAAATCTTTGCTTGTAGACAAACTAAGGGAAAGGAAGACCAAAAAGAACAGAAAAAAAGAAAGGAACGAGACGGAAAAGACATGAATGAAAAAAGAAACTAAATGCAAAGGGGAAAGGGGGATGATGGAGGTAGGGGGAGAGAACGGTAGCAGGCGCGTGGGGGGGCAGACAGAAAGAGAATTGATAAGAAAAAGAAATATGTAAAACTTGTTGCTTGTCGACAAGCTGAAGGACTTCTTTTTTCTTCCGATGGAAAAGAAACAGAGGGTAAAGAAGAAACAAAGAAAGTCATGGTACCCCAAGGGAGGTAAGATTTCCAGGCCGCTCTTCCGGGCGGAAACGAGAATGTTACGTCACGCACCCGGGGTTCTCTCCTTCCCCCCTGCGCCTCATCTGTCAACCGTTCCGGTAGCCTCGTTTCCCGTCGTGTATTAAACAAAAAGAAAGAACCCACACAGAAGACAAAGAAAGAAAGAAGGAAAGAAAGAAAGAAATAGAAGCTCAAAAGAAGAGGAGACAAACACAGGTAAAACGATAACGAAGAGGGAAAAACAAGAAAGCAGGACAGACAGTGAGAAAATAAGAAAAAGAGAAGGAGAAAAAAATGAAACCGTTAAAACAAACGAAAAGAAAACAACAAATAAAGGAAGGAAGGAGAACTAAACATGAGAGAAAGGAATAACATACAAAGCAAGAGTAACAGAAGCAACAGCGAAGAGAACGGAAAATGAGAAAAACTTCAACGGGAAAAAGAGAAGGAAGGACGAAGCGAGGTTCAGGGGACGGAAAGCAAGAGCTCCATGCTTACATACAACCTCTCTTTTGGCCCGTAAATGCATCAGCAAGGAAAAACGCCAGTCAAAGGAGCCCCCAAATAAGGATTTATTGGCGCTATCACGTCGCCCGTTCACTCGAAAGCTGATCTTACAAACTGGGAGAGGCTGCACAAAAGAAATATTAACTTCGTAAAAAAAAAACATCGGAGTGAGAAGAGGAGGGTGGGGAGGGGGTGGGATGGGGTGTTACGCTTCTAGAAAAGATAACAGAGCGTTAGACACTCCACACCACGCCCATCCTCTACCACAGTTACCCATCCACCTCCCGCCGAAAGGAACACTGTTCAAAAGCAGGGAAATGTCGTGAAAGAACAGGAGAAGTTTGTGAGAACACATGAAAACATCGGAAAGAAAAAAGTACAACACACACACACACACACACACACACACACACACACACACACACACACACACACACGTGTGTGTGGTGTGTGTGTGTGTGTGTGTGTGTGTGTGTGTGTGGAAAGGAAGGCGAAGAGGAAAACTCGACTACACACACACACACACAAAAAAAAATTCGAACTTCATGCCAACACAGACCGAGTGAACCGGGAACGACTCTCTCTACCAGAGGACGGAAAGAGAAAAAACAAGAACTTGCTTAATAAAAAAGAAAAAAGAAAAAGAAAGAAAAAGAACTCACGAAAGAACTGGTCGACCTCGAAAGAACAGAAAAACTTCACGAAACAACAGAAGACTTAACAAACGAACAGAAAAAACTTCAAGAAAGAACAGAAGACTTGAAGAACGAACAGAAAAACCTAAAGAAAGAACAGGAGACTTAACGAACGAACCCTTGGACCTCAAGAAGAAACAGTCAGACCAAACAAAAGAACGGTTAAACCACGACAGAACAGGAAAACTTCACGAAAAGGGCAAACAAGAACCAGAAACCTCAGGAAAGACAGGAAAATTTCACAAAAGGACAAGAGGACTTCACAAAAGAATAGAAAAAGTTCGCAGAGGACCTGAAAGACTTCATGGACAGGACAGGAAGATAACGTAAAATGCAGAGAGACTTCGTGAACAACCGTAAAACACACTGAAAAGGTTCCTTTTGATACTTTTTATAGATAACTGAGACGCTAGTCATCCTCTACTGTTCGAACAACTAAACATGGGTATCCGACATATTTTGAGTGAGCTTTCGACAAAAGTATTCCTTAAATGCTAAAAGTGTCTGAGACACTTCAATGAAATGACTGTGGGAGTAGTTTTGTTTCAGATCAAGATTAGCAACTTTGTGTGTTGTTTGTTTGCTGTGTGTGTAAGGGGTGGAGGTGGGTAGATGAAGCCGACGTTGCGTGGGTGAGGGCGGGTTCAAAATAGACACACTCTCTCTCTCTCTCTCTCTCTCTCTCTCTCTCTGTGTGTGTGTGTGTGTGTGTGTGTGTGTGTGTGTGTGTGTGTGTTATTAGTGTTTCTTGGTCCCCCAACCCCCTCCCTTCCCAACTCCTACTCGAACTTGTTTACAGAGAACTAAATCGGCCGAACATACATCCCCCCCCCCCCCCTCGCCAACCCTCTCCCCCCTCTCCGCCTTAAACTTGTCCAGGTGTTCAAACTGATCGAAGAGGATGAGACACTGGTGTAATGTTTTGTGACGACACGCGTTCAGCTTGCTCTAGTCGGCAGCTGTCACGTGCACACATCCTATTCAGCGGTGACAGCCCGCCTGGTTTCGGGGGGCGTTTGCCGTCGGCCATTCCAGCGTCGTTACCTGGGCGTCGTTTAATTTGTCGTATCAGTTTAGGGGGCGGGGAGACAAGGGATGGGACAGGTTAATTAGTGTAGTAGGGTATCGATTTGCAGGTGAGCAATTATCTATGTGTTTGTGTGTTCTTGTGTGCGCGCGTGACCGTGCGCGCGTGTGTGTGTGTGTGTGTGTGTGTGTGTGTGTGTGTGTGTGTGTGTGTGTGTGTGTGTGTACGCGAAAGAAGGGAGACAGAGAGAGAGAGAGAGAGATGAGGGAGAAAGGGAGAGAGAAAGCCAGAGACAGAGAGAGAATTCCATATAAAAATACACAGGCCTGTGTTTTGGTAAAGCCTATCAAATCTTTGTAACTGTAAACCCTCTCTCTCTCTCTCTCTCTCTCTCTCTCTCTCTCTCTCTCTCCCTCCCTCTCTCTCTCTCTCGGTGGGTGGGTGCGTGCGTACGCGCACGCGCGAGTGTGTGTGTGTGTGTGTGTGTGTGTGTGTGTGTGTGTGTGTGTGTCTGTCTGTCTGTCTGTCTGTCTGTCTGTCTGTAAGGGCAAGTGTGCGTGTGAGTGTGTATTTGTCTCCATTAAATGTATAAAAGTGACAACCTGTCATGATTATCCCTATTGCCCTTAAGTTTTTTTTTCCCGCCACACAGCAGGTCTTTAAACATTCTTTTATGGTAAATCATTAACCATCCGAAGGAAACCTAAGGTGAACCTTTTCGTCCAGGTTATCTCCTCGGTCAATCGTTCTGTAACTAGATGGATTTATGAAAAAACTGATTTCATTCACATTTGTTCTGAAACGTTTTAATTAGGTCAGTTTCAAGAACACATACCCATCACACACACAGAGAGAGAGAGAGAGAGAGAGAGAGAGAGAGAGAGAGAGAGAGAGAGAATGATATCCCCAACAATTTTACAGAGAGAGAGAGAGAGAGAGAGAGAGAGAGAGAGAGAGAGAGAAAGAAGAGAGAGAGAGAGAGAGAGAGGGAGATTGACTGATTGATCTTTAATACGCAAGGATGAAGATTTTTGGCCAAAGCCTAGTCTTACAATCTGTCTTTGTCATGCATACATTATTTCAACACGTATCATTCATACTGACAATTGAGAGAGAGAGAGAGAGAGAGAGAGAGAGAGAGAGAGAGAGAGAGAGAGAGAGAGAGAGAGAGAGAGACCATTCCCAACAAATTTCAATTCATGCCCTGTTCCCCTCTCCCACCCCCATCCCCACCCTCTCTCTCTCTCTCTCTCTCTCTCTCTCTCTCTCTCTCTCTCTGTCTCGATCGTCTGACCGACAGAAATAGACCAGTAACTGCCTGCGCTCTTGCCCTTAATGTTGCCGTAATGCTTTCATTAAAGTTGAAGATCTCAACTTACTTCGTGTCATCGCCTCCTCCACTCCTCCTCTTCCTCCACTTCCTCTACTCCTCCCTCCCTACGCCCTCTACATGCTCGGCGGTAACCGCAATTGGCGGCCGCTGCCACTGTGGCTGCCTACTTCCGCCCCTTCAGGAAGAATCTTTTCCTCACCAATCAATCACCACTCCAAATCGTAGCACTTTCTTTATTTTCTCAAGATGCCAGCAGATTTCCGCGCATTGTCCGGCCAGGCCTGCTTCACGACCGACTTGGTTGGGCGCGAGGTTTGTATCCCGGGTGGGACCTCATTGTGGGTGACCTTTGCCGAGGATGCCCTGCAGCCAGGAACAGCCAGCCATCACAGTCCACTCACGAAGCTGGTTAATATAGTGGTC
>JAMYXO010005954.1:0-7500 GCA_033310375.1 Conus canariensis | reverse complement strand
TGTGTGTGTGTGTGTGTGTGTGTGTGTGTGTGAGGCATGAAGACATTCTCTGTTTATTGTGAAAAGCTGCGTTTTCTTGACAGATGACTACGCATTCAAGATGCGAGAGTAAAAACATAAGCAGCCGCTAACCACTTTTCTGGCAAAACTGAATTTTGTCGTTTGTGTCCAGTAGTAACTAAAAAGCACGAAGAAAGAAAAAAAAAGCACGGATGTAACCACTCACTATTAATAGACTAAATAAGGGGGGTGAACACAGCTTACCGGTGCGAGCGGACGCTAATTTTCGTAGCTCTGACAAAAATTAGATTTTGCGTTAATTGAACGCACCATGACCGGTAATTAGTTGTGAAATCAACTGCTGCGACCTCACACAGTAAGTTGGCACTTTAAATCAAGACCATGAGATAAAAATCAACGTATTATAGTTCATTTTCAAACTTGAACCGATGGGCCGTAAACGCACAGCTAAATCACAGTCTGGATCGAGTACCTCCGATTCGTCTCTTCTTGATTCGTCCAACGCAACGAATGAAATTGTGCAGTCCAAAAGTGCCAAGAAAAAAGCCAAAACCCACTGCGCAACCAAAGATCTCTCGCGATTCACATTCGAGCCACGATCGGACAAAGAAGCGATCATGGAAGAAGCTGCGACCATTCAACACGTCGACTCTCCTGACGCTGTTTTCGCCACCGGTCCGGATAACGACTCTCGCCCGTCCCCGTCTCACGGCGTTACAAATGAAGACATTATGCTGAAACTGTGCGCTAACGGCTCGGTCATCGCGAAACTGTCTCAGACAGTAGAACAGCTGAGAGCAGCAATCTTCGACCTCAAAAACGAAAACGACAGCTTGAAGCAGGAGCTAAGTGAGGCGAAGAAGAGGGAAGAAGATCTACGGAGCCAGGTGAAGGAGGCAAAATTCGCAGCCGAGGTGGCAGACCGCAAGGCGGAGGAGGTGTCAGCCTACGTCAGGAGGAACAACCTGAGGGTCTTCGGTGTGGCGGAGGAGACAAGCGGGAGCAGGGAGGAGACGGCGGAGCAGTGTGAAAGGAAGGTGTTGGCGCTGTTCCGCGACAAGCTGCAGGTGAAGGTGGACAGAGGGGACATTGAGGTTGTGCACAGACTGGGGGGTAGGAAAACACGTCCAGTGGGGGGGAAAGAGGGGGCTCCCCGGGGAATCATAGTTCGATTTGTTTCAAGAAAGATCCGTGACTCTGTATTGTATGCCCGATCAAAACTGAAAGGCACAAGAACTGTGATTGTGGAAGATCTGACCCCTCGCGCTTACGCCTTGCTGTGCACCGTCAGAGACGATACATCAGTCTGTAAACAGGCGTGGACCAAGAACGGCAAGGTAGTCATTAAGACGGTGACCAACAAAATTGTTGCCATAGACTCGCTGGCTGACCTTGCCGAGCACAGACGCGCGTGTACCGGAGCACAGAGGGCCGTGTCGTCTGCTACGGACAGTAAGTGATTCCCCTCACGACAGCAGACAATCGATAAGTTAAGTTGTGTGGAATTGTACTGCACTTTAAACGTTTAATGTCTCAAAATTTGGTCGATATTGTGCGTTTTGTGTGTATCTGTAAGTTGCAACATTGTCATAACATTATTTACTCGGCAATCGTCCCCTTAAACAGCATGGCGTGTCTCACGTGACTGGATGTGTTTGCCGTGTGCTTTTTGAACGAATTTCTTTTCTCTTTGTTGCAGCTGGTTATTATAAATATACGACCCTAAAAACATCAAATGAACAATCAGTGGCGATCTATTTTCTTCGCAGTCGAGTTTTCTTTGAATCGTTTATTTATTATTTTTGTTCAATTTTGTGTGTGTATCATTGGTAGCTGCGTAGCTATCACGTGTCTGACATAAGGGTTCGAGTCAAAATGAAAATGGATCGTGTGAATGTTTGGATGTTTGTTTCCAATGTGTGATAGGCATCGTGTTTTCTGCCTCATGGAACTTATATTCATTGTAAGGGTGTGGGATAGCAGCGGATGACCCAGTTTTGCTCAACGGAGGTGGATGGGTTTATGTTGTTGTGGTTGTTGTTGTTTTTTTTCAAGGGGGTAAGTGTTGATTTTTTCTTTTCGTCTGTTTCTGTAAGCTCGTCAGTGTACATCAAAATGGCGAGTCAATGTTCAAGTGGATTAGTTACAGAGTCATGTGCACAAGGAAACTTATATCTATGTGCGTGTGTTTGTGTACTGGCTGGTTTATGCTTTCATTTTTTTGTGTTGTCTGTGTGCAAGAAAGAATCAGAAGGGGTTAAATATTGGTTGGTTGACCTTATGAATTATTCATATGACACAATCCCAGTTTGTAGGTTGATGGCTGGAAAATTGTTGATGGCTGGAAGGTTGCTTACAAATCCATTTTATTATTTTATTACTGCTTTGTCAATGGTAATTTTTGCTTGTATGCAAGAAGCTAGGTCTTCGTGTGTGGGAGACATGAAGAATTTTTACTCGTGGCAAGTAGAATATATTTTGGGGGGGTACCCTGTGCCGTGGGCAAAACAATGTCTCTGTTCAAATAATGAACAGTTGCAGCTGAGGGACAGAGCTGTTAAACTGGTTGTACTTGCTACATGGTTTAGTGTTATATGTTCCCACAGCAAAATGGACAGTATTAAATCACATCGGGGTAATTATGCAAGCCATGATTACAATGATTATTCAAATGCATGCTGTTGTAAAGTATATTCCTTTTTGCCTGCCCATTGTGACATTGAACTGGATTCCTGTGTGTTGCTTTTATTCCTCCTGTGGCACTTGATGATCCTTTATGTAATGTTTTTGACTACAAGGAAAACACCATGGATTCAGTAGGTAACAAGGCAAACAGGTTAACAATTTCATCATTGAACTGTCAAGGTCTAGGGAATTATCAGAAAAGAAGAGATGTATTTCATTATTTAAGAAAAAAACAATACTCTATATATTGCCTACAAGATACTCATTTTGAAACAGATACAGAAAAGTATATAAGAGCGGAATGGGGGTATGATTGCTTTTTCTCCTCATACAGATCTAATGCTCGAGGAGTAGCAATACTATTTAATAATAATTTCGAATTCAAAATAAACAAGGTGGAAACAGACATGCAGGGTAACTTTATCATCATATTATTTACAACACATGAAAAGGAACTGTTGCTAGTAAGTGTATATGGACCAAACAAAGACGACCCAGCATTCTATGAGGAACTCACAAATACGATTAAAAAGTACAAAAATAATAACATTATTGTGGTGGGGGATTTTAATATAGCACTAGAACAGGAAATCGATTGTTACAATTATAAACATGTAAATAACCCCAAAGCTAAAAAAGCAGTTGAAGATATGATGCAAGATTTGTCTTTAGCAGATATATGGAGAGAAAACAACCCTGATTGTAGGAAATACACATGGCGTAGACCTACTCCCTTGCAACAAAGTAGGCTAGACTTCTTCCTTCTGTCAGAATATTTAATCTGGTATTTTGAAGATACTGATATTTTACCAGGCTATAGATCTGACCATTCACTAATTACACTAAAGCTTCAATTCGGAAAGGAGATTAAACACAAAACTCTTTGGAAATTTAATTCATCTCTATTAAAAGATAAAGAATATGTAGACGGAATCAATAATCTAATAAAAGAAATAACAGAGGAATACACAGATAAAGATGAGGGGGTGATATTAATGCTGACAATAGCCAAGATGAAAACCAGTCGAAAAGCCCAGACCCTAAACTAACAGTGTGTGATCGGGTCTTTCTTGACTTCTTACTAATGAAGATAAGAGTAAAATCCATCCAGTATGCTACAATTAAAAAACGAGAATCACAATGTAAAGAAAACAGCCTTATGCAAACTATTAAAGATATTGAGAGTAAAGCACTTAAATCAGAGGAGGATTTGAAGACAATTGAAGAGAGTAATAGAGAATTAATATTACTAAGAGAAAAGGTTATGAATGGTGTACTACTAAGATCAAAAGCAAGATGGGTTGCAGATGGGGAAAAGGTTAGTAAATATTTCTGCAGTTTAGAAAAGCGTAACTTCATTAGCAAACAGATTGTAAAACTACTGGATGGACAAGGTAATACACTGGACAAACCAGAAGACATAAAAGTTACAGTAAAACACTTTTATGAAGATCTATACCGAAAAAGATCAACTGTGAAATGCAATATTGAAGATTTAGTGAATAAGATACCGAAATTAACAGAAGAACAGACTAAATCATTACAAGGTGAAATAACAATAGAAGAAGCAGGGATTGCATTGAAAAATATGAAGAACGGAAAAAGCCCTGGATCGGATGGGTTTGGAGCTGAGTTTTTCAAATGTTTTTGGAAACAAATTGGTGTGTTTGTAACCCGAGCTTTAAATGAAAGTTTTAGAGAAGGTGAACTATCAAACACCCAGAAAGAAGGTATTATAATTTGTATACCCAAAGAAGGAAAACCAAAAGAATATGTAAAAAACTGGAGACCGATTTCACTTTTAAACCTTATATACAAAATTGGCTCGACTTGTATTGCCAATAGAATTAAAAAAGTTCTCCCATCACTGATTAGTGAAGACCAGACAGGATTTGTCCCAAATAGGTATATAGGTAGTAATATTAGGTTAATTTATGACATAATACACCATCTTAACATAAGAAATATCCCAGGGATGCTAATTAATTTAGACTTCGAAAAGGCATTTGACTCGTTAGATTGGGATTTTATGCACAAAGTGCTAGAGGCTGTAGGTCTAGGTAAAGATATATGTAAATGGATAGAAGTATTCTACAAAAACATTAAGTCTACTGTTATCGTAAATGGCCAGATATTATCATGGTTCTCAATAGAAAGGGGTTGTAGGCAAGGAGATCCAGTCTCACCATATATCTTCGTATTATGTGCAGAAATATTATCCATAATGATCAAAGAAGAAAATAGTATTGAAGGTATACAAATCGGGGAGAAACAACACAAGATATCACAATTTGCTGATGACACTCAACTGATGAACACAGGGAATAAGACATCATTTGAAAAATCTATCGAGATTCTTGATAGGTTTGGGAAAACATCAGGTTTATTCTTAAACAAAGAGAAAACACAAGTAATTTGGCTTGGAAGACAAAAGCATAGTGAAATAAGATATATGGAACATTTAAAGATGATCTGGAATCCAAAAGAATTCAAAATATTAGGAATTTGGTTTACTCAGGACTTAACACACATGGAAAAAAGAAACTACAAAGATAGAATGATAGAAGTGAAGGCACTATTTAAAATTTGGCTTAAGAGAATCATTACCCCCTTAGGAAGAATTGCTGTCTTGAAATCATTAATTCTGTCAAAACTAACTTACCTATGGTTGATGCTTCCAAATCCACCTGACACATTTGTTAAAGAATTACAAGACTTATGTTACTGGTTTGTATGGAATAGAAAACAAGATAGAATTAGTCGAAAAACAGTTATCAAAGATGTACAGGATGGTGGGTTGAATCTACCTGACATAAATGCTCTCATCACTGCATTAAAATTAACATGGATAAAAAGACTGAGACAAACAACACACAGATGGAGAGACATGTTGATTTTTTCATACCCAATTATTGAGAATATTGAGAAATACTCCCCAAATCATCTGTGCAACACCACTCAAGACAATGTTTTCTGGAAACATGTATTCATGTCATATAAGCAGTTCTACTACAAAATAAAACCAGAATATGCTAGAGAGCTACTTGCAGAACCAATTCTTTACAATGAACATATCAAAATAGGAAATAAACTGTTAAAACACAAAAGCTGGAACAACAGAAATGTATTTAGAGTATCTGATTTTTTCAAAGCCAATGGAGATTCACTATCCCATGAGGAATTCAGAACAAAGTATAATATTAAAATAGATTTCCTATCTTATGGTGGATGCATATTATCCATTAAAAAATACATCAGAGAACAAGGGTTTGAGAATGAGATAAAAGATAACATTGAAGCAGAAGTCAACACAGCTCTAAAGAAAATATATTCTGTAGATAAAGGTTCCAAAACTTATTACAGACTTTTAGTAAAAGATAACTGGGAACCAAACTGTTGTGCAAAATGGACGGAGAAGCTAAATCGGCAGATACCTTGGAAGAAATGCTTTAGAAAAGTTCATCAGATTAAGGATATTAAGCTAAAATGGATGCAAATAAGAATAGTGCATCGAATAATTGCAACGAATGTAGTTCTGAAAGAAATGGGAATAGTAGAAAGTTATAACTGTAGTTTCTGTGAAGAGGAAAAAGACAGCATTGAACATATGTTTTGGAGATGCGTGCATGTCAATGAATTCTGGAAATCATTGCAAGAATTAATAAAAGGAAAGTGCTTAATAGCGAATAATCTGTCTCTGACTGAAAACACAATAATATTTGGAGCAGATGACAATTCCACAACTGATACAACATTCGATCTTATAATTCTGATAGCCAAACACTACATTTTTAGCTGTAAAATAAACAAATGTAAGCCTTCATTAACAGTATTTCTAAAAATACTAAGGAGAAGATATATTCTTGAAAAATACATAGCAATTGTGCAATTGAATCTGCCAAAATTTAACACTAACTGGAGTAATTATGAAGTGTTATTTGAAAATTGATAATTAGAATTATAAGATACCTGGATTTAATATGTGCATGTGTATGTGTATCATTAAATCAAAAGAAGAGAGAAAGTGGGGGTGTGGGTGGGTGGGGAGGGGAGGGGGTGTAAATGGAGTGAGTGGGTGCGTTGGTTTGCCATTATGTGCTTGTAGTTTATAAGAACTCAGAGGATTGTGTCTAGGATTTGTGTCTGTTTGTGTATGTGTTTGTATATCCAACAACAACAACCAAAAAAAAAAAAAAAAAACTTTCCTCGGCATACATTGAACTCTCACTCAATTCCATTCAAACCGAAAAAAAAAAAAAGACAACTCAGTTCTAATATGTTTCACAGATTATTTACTACGATATTGTCAAACATGTACAAATATGATTAATAACAAAAAATATGTAGTAATTTGCATCCGGAAATGTACAGCAAAGAGAAAGATCATGTTGATGAAAGAATGGAGAAGAGAGAAAGAAGGAACTGTGGAATGGAAGACAGAATGAGGAAAGAAATTAAAAAAAAAAAAAAAAAACAAAAAAAAAAAAACAAAAACAAAAAAACAAAAAAAAAAAAAAAAAAAAAATAGACTAAATAAAAAGGGCTGTAAATACAGACAGACATACCGACAGACAGATAGGTAGATAGATAGATAGGTAGAGAGAGAGAGAGAGAGAGAGAGAGAGAGAGAGAGAGAGAGAGAGATGGCTGGATGGATGGATGGATCTTTGTGTGTTTGAATGTGCATGTGTACACATCATAGAGAGATAGATAGATGGAAGATAGATAGATAGGTAGGTAGACAGACAGACAGGTGGGTAGATACATACATGCATACATACGTACGTACGTACA
>JAMYXO010005953.1:10000-14535 GCA_033310375.1 Conus canariensis | reverse complement strand
TGCAGAAAAAAAGTTTGGGGAAAACCCAAAAAAAATATGTATCGAACATATACTTTTATTCCCCCATTTTAAAAAAAAAGAAAAAAGGAGAGAAAAAAAAAAAAAAAAAAAAAAAAAAAAAAAAAAAGGTTGTTGATGCTCTCAAGTCGCGCCGGGGACGTCGTTACTCGATGATTTTAAAATTAAAAAAAAAAAATAGCAAAAAAAAACCCTTTCCCCCAGAAAACGTAAAAGGGCCCTATAGCAAAATGGACGTAGAAGGGGAAAATGTTACGTCTCGCTCCCTTGTTGCGAGAAACAAAGAAAAGCCGCCATGTTGTAAATTTGAACTAGTAAGCAAGTGTACAAACATTTTCTTGAACAGAAGGGGCCCCTGACGTTTTTTTTTTGTTGATTTCCCCTAGAGGAGGTAGGACTAATTTTTCCCCGCCCCGGGAAAAACGATTTTCCGTTAACCGGTATAATTTATTTTCTTAAGTACCAAATGAGAAGAAACTAAAAAAGAATTCACTGTCGTCTGCCATTTTGTCAACGAAGTGAAAAAACTGGTTTATTTTTTTTTTTAAGTATCGGTATTAACACTAATCAAAATTAATTTAAAAGTGAGGGACTGGGGCGGAAATTAAAAAAAAAAAACAAAAAAAAAAAACAAAAAAAACAAACCAAAAAAAAAAAAAAAAAAAAACCCCCTTAAAAGAAGATATATTTTTCGGGGATAAAAACCAAATATGAAATATACTTTAAAAAAGGAAATCTCTGGCTGTCGTATGTTTTCCCGTTTTGAAAAAAATAACGCTGAACTATTTTTCTGCAGCGAATATTGAAAATTTGCATCTTGTCGGTGGGAGATTGCCGAATTCACCACTTGCCCGCCAGATGATCGCCCGCCCCGGTAATCGGTCACACGTTTACAGTCTAACCATTCAAAGACAGGCGAAGGTTCGAAAGGGAGAAAAATCAACTTCATTTTTGTGAAAAAATTTGGCCTCCCCTTAGTTCTCCAGAAAAGGTTGGTGTCTGCATTTTGCCCTTTTATTTGAGTTTTGTTGTTTTTGGGGGATGCTGTTTTGCTGTCTTTTTTTGCGTTATTTTTTTGGTCATAATGAATGCTGTTCCCGGGGTAAATTTTAGTTGGTTTCTTCAAAAAGAGTTTTTGCCCGAGTTATTTTTGGAAAACACACACACACCCACGCACGCACGCACGCACGCACCGCGCCCCCACCCCCCGCCACTAGCATGCACAATATATATAGACAAGCGCGCGCGAGCGCGGCGCTGTTTTCGCGCTCGTGCTCACACACTCGCTCATCCGTCTCTGTATGCATGTATGAAAGTATTATCTCTTTGTCCATGTTTTTCCCCGTCTGCTGTCTGTCTGTCTCTCCGTCTTTTTGTATATCTTCTTTCGTCTTGTGTTTGCTTGTTTTTAAGGTTTTTTTTTTAGGTGTTAAATCTTTGGATTGAAAACTAATCCAGACAAAATTTTTGGTCGAGTTTCCCCTGTTTTTTCCGGAATCAAAAATGTCGGGGGAAAAAATCAGCCTGTCTTTTAGAATTTTCATTCAAAAAAAGGGGGAAAAATCCAACCCCGGTCATTTCTGTGACCGGACTCACCATCTCAACACCGGGAGGGAAGCGAAAAAGAAAATGCCCTTTTTTCCGGAAGAAAATTTTTTGACCAAACAGGAATCCCCTTCCCCCCGTCATTTCGCAGCCCGTCTTAAATGGTTGTGGTTGGTGGTGACGTATAGGGTGGAAGGGGGGTCCCGCACCCCAATTTGAGATGTATCCCAGCAGTTGCTGTATCATCGTTTGGGTGTTTATTGAAAACTGAAACGTCATTTTAGCGGTTCAAGTTTGGGGACAACACACACCACCACCACACACACACACACACCCACACAACACGCACGCACGCACCACCACCAAAGCACCACACACCCCACACACCCCCAAAACACCCACACACACAAAAACACACACAGAGGCATTTTCGCGCTTTTTCAAATGTTGTGTTTGATGTTTGATGCTTTGTTTTATAGGTTACACAAATTTTTTGTAAACCGAAGACGGTTGTTCCCCTCTGCCAAAGAATTAACTTTTGGACATTGCTAGTGAAACTTTTGGGGGTTGTCATCGTTGGGGGTTCACCATTGGTACGGGTTTCTACCTGGCCCTTGTTCCCCTTTTATATTGAAAACTCCCGGTATGTGATGCATTCGGCTATTGTTTTTGTCTGTGTTTGTCCGTGGCCTTTGTTCTTTTTGCGTTGGCCAGGGTTTCTCTGTGTGTTTAAGATATCCTGGGATGGGTAAATCTCATTTCATCTCTCTCTATTGAAAACCAGCTATCTGGCACAGATAAACCTGCCCTTATTTACCACAGTGTTGAAAATTTTCCCGTATGGATTTGAAACTCTCATTGTTTTTTCAAAAATGAAGATATCCCGATTGGACCGAATCTCGCCTTCTTGAACGATTCTGGTTGGACATGAAATTCATTTTGTCTCTACAATGGAGATTTCCCCTTTCGCGAATGTGTCTTGCCCTTATTTTTTTTTGTTGCCTTACCCTTTTTTTTTTTGTTTTCTTTTCATTGTTATTATCTTAATGTTGAAGACTCTTCTGCCATGGACGTTGTTGCCATTGTTTTTCTTTGTTGTCGTGCCTTGTTTTTGTAATGTTGAAGGCTCTTCGTTGACATGCCTTTGCCATTGTTTCTGTTTGTTGTCTTGCCATTGTTTCTCTTTGTTGTCTTGCCATTGTTTCTCTTTGTTGTCTTGCCAATGTTTCTGTAATGTTGAAGACTCTTCTGCCACGGACATGCATCCTTCCATCGTTTCTCTTGTTGTCTTGCCATTGTTTCTCTTTGTTGTCTTGCCAATGTTTCTCTCTGTAATGTTGAGACTCTTCTGCCACGGACATGCATCTTGCCATCGTTTCTCTTTGTTGTCTTGCCATTGTTTCTCTCCGTTATGTTGAAGGCTATTCTGCCAAGGACATGTGTCTTGCTATTGTTTGAATTAGTTATATCGAAGATTATTCAGCCTCAGACATGTATGTTGACATTGTTTCTCTCTGTTATGTTGAAGACTATTCTGCTATGGAGATGTGTCTTGCCATTGTTTCTCTCTGTTATGTTGAAGACTATTCTGCCAAGGAGATGTGTCTTGCTATTGTTTCTTTCCAGTTATTGTTGAAGACTATCCAGGCACGGGCCTGTCATATCACTAGTCATTGTTTCTCTCAGTTATGTTGAAGACTATTTTGCTGTTGTTTCCCCTCTCCTCTCCCCCTTTCTCTCCGAGCCCCATCCTTGTTGAGTCGATTTTCATAGTGACTGAAGACTTGGTCACCTGCACTGCCCCCCCCCCCTCCACTATGTGTTTATTTCCATTGTTGATATGTTTTTGCCTTGCACCGAAGAAGACGAGCAGGTTCAGCCTCGATCTTGTAATGTTTGTTCTGTTCATTTTGCTGCAGAGTATCTCAACCGTTGTAATCATGTCTTATTTTCCGCCCTCAGTCATTTAATTGCACTTTAAAACTGACGGTCAGAGCTTCGTTCAACGTATCGTTCATCTGGCACTGTTTAAAAAAGACAACAACAACAAACTTTCTTATTAGATTTGTCGTTCATTCAGCACTTTTTTGAAATCTACTTTTCGCATGTTTTGATCATTCAGCACTATTAAAAAAAAACCTTTTTGTATGCAGTTTGTAGTTGTGTGTTTTGTACTGCTTTTTACATGTGTCGTTCATGCAGTACTGTGTTTTGTACTACTTTTGACATGTGTCGTTCATGCAGTACTGTGTTTTGTACTACTTTTGACGTGTCGTTCATCCAGCACTGTATCTTTTTACTACATTTCACATGTGTCGTTCATCCAGCACTATATCTTTTTACTACATTTTACATGTGTCGTTCATCCAGCACTATATCTTTTTACTACATTTCACATGTGTCGTTCATCCAGCACTATATCTTTTTACTACATTTTACATGTGTCGTTCATCCAGCACTATATCTTTTTACTACATTTCACATGTGTCGTTCATCCAGCACTATATCTTTTTACTACATTTCACATGTGTCGTTCATCCAGCACTATATCTTTTTACTACATTTCACATGTGTCGTTCATCCAGCACTATATCTTTTTACTACATTTCACATGTATCGTTCATCCAGCACCATATCTTTTTACTACATTTCACATGTGTCGTTCATCCAGCACTATTTTCTTTTACTACTCTTTACATGTGTCATTTACCCAGCATTTTTTTTGTTTTCACTACTTTTTACACGTGTCGTTCATCCTGTACTGTGTGTGTGTGTGTGTGTGTGTGTGTGTGTGTGTGTGTGTGTGGTGTGTGTGTGTGTGTGCTTTTACATCAAGTGTGTTTGGACAGTGTGAGCTAGTAATTATCGTCGTTTGCCTCACGTCCACAGATGTATCGGGCTTACAATGTGCATGCATAACAATGGAGGCTACCTTTCCTGTTTATGCAGACAAGCTTCTTAGTCATCATTTA
>JAMYXO010005953.1:0-2500 GCA_033310375.1 Conus canariensis | reverse complement strand
GACTTTAACCATTTCGAGTTTTCGTCATTTGGATCTTTTGGCATTTGAATAGAAGCACTGTTTAGAAAAAGTACTGTTTAAAAATCAGAGGTGATGGGATAACATGAGATGGATGTTGCCGTTTTCGGTGCTGGTGATGTCCTTATGTAATAGTTCAGGCCCTCACGAACGTAAATAGCAGTCTGAATGCGACCACAAAAATCTGACTGATCGTGAACAGATGAATAGTAGTGGGCTGGAAGTTCGGGTTGATCGTCATTGTTGACATTCAACGACTGGAGCAGGATAATGTGAAAAGTACTGGAAATGAGATGTTCAGGTAGGCATGGAATTTTGTTACCAATGGACCGAGTATTACATTACAGAATACGCATTTGATTCATTACGTCTTTTCACAGTAGGTACTGAAAGGGTATAAATGAATTAAAAAAAAATCAACTCTTTAAAACGTTACAAATAATGTGTTAGACTTATGCATTGCAAGCGCAATAATACTAACAATACAAAGAGAACAAATGAAGAATCCGCATATGTAGACAGAGGCTGAGATCCACTGGAAACAGGCTGCTGACGTCTAATGGAAACAGGGTGAAGCTTAAGGATCAAAACCCATAGCCTGGCTGGTGAAGATGTGGGTCTGGTCTCCTCCCTGGCTTTCCCCTGAACAATCGGTGAAGCTGCTGCCCAAGATTCCCTGCCAGGACGCTGGGCCCGCTGGACATTCGATGAATGTCATGACGGTTCATGAATCTGTTGTCTGTGTCTGCAAGTCGCCGTGACCGACGACACAGACATCCTCTCTCTGCCACGAGCTGTGGGCTTTGCATGTACGTTGACCGGATCTATCTTGTTTCTGGTTGGTGCAGCTTCAAACAAACTCAAAAGTAAAGTCACTAAGCCGCCCTACGAAAAAAACAAACAAACAAACAAACATATTACAAGATGAACACGACCCGTTTCGACCTCTTTAGTCTTTTTCAGGAAAGACAAACAATGCTGAAGACAATGAAAACGAAGAACGAACAATCGTCACTTTTCTCCTCAAATTGGGCACCAAGTGGATGTGGAATGGTGCAGCTTGGCTCACCTCTACTTTCGCTTTGGGGAGAACTGCTTTTTTCGCCTTTACACCTTTTTCACCTTTACACCTTTCTCACACCTTTATATCTTTTTCACCTTTAAATCTTTTTCGCCTTCCACCCCCAGGGCTGGCTGGAAAAAAAGCATTCATGTTGCTTAACTTGTTACCCTGGTTAAATAAAATTTCGTTTTGTCTTGTTTCGTTTCGTTTATATGTCTTTTTTTTTTTTTTTTTTTTTTTTTGCGAGCTTGTACTGCATTCGTATGGTTCTATTGATCGTTCAGTCCCGCGTGCAAGCTTACGCAGTCCGAAACTAGAAATAAAGTTTCCTTTGTTTCAATGATTTTCTCTTTGCATTCCTCAGTTTTCTGAGCATTTCTTTCTGGCGACCCGAAGACCATACGAGAGGCCTAAGTGTTTTCCTTTCATTTCGTTCTTTCAATGGACTCACGGAGTGATGGAACGCGTGGTTGGCCCATGTCTCTGGAATACACCTGTTCCGGATAAAAGGAGTCAAGAGAACATAACGCCTGTCTTTCCAATCCAGACAGAGTTACCGTTTCCGCCTTATTATGGATCAAGCCTCCAGATATAGAAAGTCAAGTACTTGATCTGAAGTGCACGCCAGATTAACGATCGGGGTCTCTGCATTACGGGTGCACCGTTTCACACCCACGTTTCTCTCCCTCCCTCCCTCCCCCCCCCCCCCCCTCCTCTCTCTCTCTCTCTCTCTGAACCGTTGAGCTGACTGATGGGAAAATTGCTTTGGGCATTGCCACCAGCGGCATCTGTCCCATGAAAACAGCGGGAGGTCACGCTCGCTAAAGACAAGCTCTAACACAGATTACCTCCCTTGCAAAGTTCCGAACTTCATCTATTAGGTGCCTGGTCATTACATTTCAGAGATTTGACGTCACATTTTTTTTTTAAAACAGCAGATTTTTGTTAGGGGTCTTTTAACTCTATTAGGGAATCGGTTTTATGCGGAGATTTCACGTAGGCAGCATGTGTGTACTGGAGGGAAGGGGAGGATAACCAATGCAAACATACACCCCTGTGTTGCAAGAAGTTAGGCAAATCAGATGTTGCCTAACCATGTCAGGCTATACACCCACGTCGCGTAACTTGTCAAGCAATAAGTGAATCACCTAAAAGTTAAATTCAGGCATACCGATCGCTAAATCCTCATGTGTATAAATTTGTCACATCATCTATATTACCTCCCGTGCCCTCAAAACTCGTGATTTTATTTCGCATTTTCTCCCTTTGTTATTGCCTGACGAGCTATACGAATGCGGACATTGTCTGACATGATTAAGCAATACTTGATGTCAATATTGTCATAGGATTGCACTGATGACTAAAATAAATCGAAGTAAATAGGCAATATTTTACCAGTAACTGTACAAATATGAGTAT
>JAMYXO010005952.1:0-14538 GCA_033310375.1 Conus canariensis | reverse complement strand
TTTGGCTTGGGCTAGAATTCGTGGGTAGTGAAAAAGGTTTTGTTGTTTTTTTAAAAATTGATTACCAAAAGGAATGGTAATTGGATTTTGTTTTTTTTACACTGCAAATACCATCAGTATCAGCGGTTTCCTTTTTCTGTAAGTGACTTTTCCTCATTCAAGTAAGAGGTACGCCATTTTTCCTTTTGAATAAAAATTGAATTTTTTTGGATGATATTGGCAAGGATGTGCCATTTTTGACTTGCTCACATACGAAATTCCCTGTTTTGCTAGTCCTAGTCAATTTGCCCAACAGGTGTTGCATTAATTCTGAACTCTTGCCTTTCTTTTTGCCCTGCGTAGTCTGTAATATGAGAGAGAGAGAGAGGGGATAAGAGCATTTGTGAATGACTAAGGGGAGATATGCTTGGACGTCTCCGTTTTAGAACACTGCTGACATGTGCAATATGAATAGAAAGGGTTGAAAATAGTTTCAAATAGTTAAACAAAGGTGAACATACGCAGTCAAGGGAAGTCAGTCATGCCAAACTCATTGGATGGAGGACAGGGGTTGGTTCCCTTGAATCTTGTAATTTTTTTCCTAAATTTATCTTGTGTCCTGTGGAGTGAAGGTTAGATTGCAGGATGGGTGAATGAAAAAAAAAAGAAACAGAAAAGAACAACTTTGCTTCAGGAAAACTTGGTTTAAATGAAAAGAACTGTTAATTTAATTGGATTGGGAGGGGGTGGGGCTTGTGGGTTGGAATCTAAAAATTCTGGTGGCAGGAAGTAATGCACATCGGATATTAGACAGTTCAGCACTTTACTAACAGCCTTCCTAAGTGACTGCCTCCCCCTAGCGACTGTTTCTACCACACATATAATGCCAGGCTGCCTAGACTGCCCAGCTGGGTGTGGGTTACTTTAGATTGAATACACCCATGTGGAATCTCTGTTGTTCGTCAGTCCCCTACGGTTTAGTTCCTCTATCGAGTGAATTTTGTGATAGGGTCTCCAACTTTTCTTGGCCACAAGGTCGAGGCAGCCCTGCCCACCAAAACCAATGGGAGTAAAGTTTGCTGGGAAAACAGCAAAAATGGTACCCTCACCGTCCGTTCACTTTGTGCAGGGAATCTGGAATTTTAACATCACTGTTCTGCATTCTGTTTTGGTTATTTTAAACGAGGAGAATGTAGTAAACTTTATGTTGATGACACTTTTAGGTACAGTCATTATCTTAACCAGTCTGTGTGTGCATTGTCAAGTGCTGCTTACGGCAGTTTGCGGTGCTGTTCATATTCAACACCAAGAGCAATGGAGGTTAAGGTCTGTAAAAGATTGTTACGGATTATAAATTTTAGGTAACTTGGGTGAAATTTGGGTGTATGAAAGGGAATACAAAAAAACTACTGATATAAGAGTTACTCAACCTTGGCGTCAAGTGAAATTGGAAACCGAGAGATGCATGCAATGATTCATGACTCGGATCAAACCGTGCATGCAGATATTTGATGTTTGAAACAGAAACTCTTTTGATACTATTCTAGGTTTTAATAAGAGGTCAGTTTTGTCTCAAGTGAATGTCGGACCCGATTCTCCTTAAATATTTAAGATAATTACCACAACATTAACATACAGAGTATATTATTGCCTAGCGGAATTATTCTTCAACAAACACGTCAATTTTTATTATTTTTGGGTGGTGGGTGATCATTTTTGATGGCCGTCCCAATTACAAAGACAGTAAGTATTCAGTAAATAACTTTCAGCGTCATTCACCATTTTTTCATACCCACCTTGCTTATTGCAGTTGCCAAAGGCCTGACCGGACGTTGCTCGCGTGAAGGCCTTTCGACAGCAGATACAGGTCAACCTTGAAGACTACATCAATGACCGGCAGTACGACTCGTGGACGCTTTGGGGACTTTCTGCTGATGTTTCCCTTCCTACAGTCCATTGCATGGAAAAATGGTGGAGCACTCAGATGGCCAAAATATTTGGAGTGGCCAGGATAGACAATTTGCTGCGAAAAAGTTGCTGGGGGGTAGGTGATCAGTTTTTTGCTGCTGCGGGAAAAAGGGATGGGAGGGGGTGATTTGTTTTCTTTATCTGTTTGGGAAAAAAGGTAAAAGGGAGGTGGGTGATTTGTTTCTTTGATTGCTGTGGGAAATGGTAATGGGAGGTGGGGATTGTTCTTGACTGCTGTGGGAAATGGTAAAAGGGAGGGGGTGATCTGTTTCTTTATCTGTTGTGGGAAATGGTTAAGGGAGGTGGGTGATCTGTTTCTTTATCTGTTGTGGGGAAAAGGTAATGGGGGGTGGGTGATCTGTTTCTTTATCTGTGGGAAAAGGTAATGGGAGGTGGGTGATTTGTTTCTTTATTCTGTGGGAAATGGTAATGGGAGGTGGGTGATTTGTTTCTTTATCTGTTGTGGGAAATGGTAATGGGGGGTGGGTGATTGTTTCTTTTTCTGTGGGAAATGGTAATGGGAGGTGGGTGATTTGTTTCTTTATTGCTGTGGGAAAATGGTAATGGGAAGGGGGGTGATTGTTTCTTTATCTGTTGTGGGAAATGGGAATGGAGGTGGGTGATTTGTTTTCGTTTATCTGTTGTGGGAAATGGTAAGGGAGGTGGGTGATTTTTTTCTTTACCCGTTGTGGGAAATGGTAATGGGAGGGGGGATGATTTCGTTTATCTGTTGTGGGAAATGGTAATGGGAGGTAGGTGATTTGTTTCTTTATCTGTTGCGGGAAATGGTAATGGGGGGTGGGCGATTTGTTTTTTTTATTGTTGACTGAAATGTTTTAGGCAGTAGGACTTTTGTTCCTTCAACTGCTGCAGAAAAGGTTGATAGGAAAGTAGGCAATTTGTTTCTCCATCGACTTCAGGAAAAGTGGTAAGTGGGAAAAAAAATGCGGGTTTTTTTCCTTCATCTTTGCAGGACTGTAGTGGAAGGTAAGTGATATGTTTCTGTATCCATGTCTCCTTACTATGTAGAAGGCCTGCTTTTTCACACACTGCAGGAGATGTGGGTGGGAGATAGGCAGCTTGCTTGTTTCATCTGCTGGAAATGTTTTCCGAGAGTTAGGGGAATTGTGTCCTATATCTGTAACTGGAAGCAGGAGTTTTCTTTTCTTGCCTCAGGATATGTTGCTGGAGGATAGGCAATTTATTCTTTATCTAAGGCACGGATTGTTATTATTGTAAAAGTTGTTTTCTTTATCTTACCATAGGAGATGTTACTATTAAAAAGGACGTTTTCTTTTTCTGTTCAAGGGAATGTTGCTGGAAAGGGGGTGATTTGTTACTTTAACTGCTGCGAGGTGTATTACTGAGAGGTAGGCCCTTCATTTAGTTATGTACTGCATGACATATTGCTGGGAGGTAGGTGATTGTTTATATGTGTACTGGGATGATGTATTGCTTGGAGGTAGGCGAGTTGTTTCTTTATCCACTACATGAGCTATTGCTGGAACACAAGTGATTTGTTTTTTTGGTATGCAGCAGGATGTATTGCTGGGAGGTAGGTGATTTTTTATCTACTACAGGATACATTGCTTAAAAAAAATTGGTTTATCTGCTGCGGGTATGTTCTAGGGAATTGAAAGGCATTAGGTTTATTGCTGCAGGGTATGGTTTTAGGGAATTGAGGCATTAAAGGTTTTGTGTAGATACAGGTAGGTTATCTTAATGGGACATTCTTTTTATTTTATCTGCAGGGTATTTGACTAGGGATAAGTTTTCTTGTTTTATTACACACGTTCTCAGTTGGCTTGGGTGGACAGTCGCTGCAGGTTGTTTTGGTGGAGTTATATTACATCATTTTTTTTTGGAGGATGCTCCCCCATTCTGTTCAAAATGCTCTTGAATTCAGCTTTTTTTTGTTGTTTTTTTTTGTGAAATTGGTGACAAATATTTTGAAAATATTTCTAAAATTGAAGTAAGACAAAGGCACATTATGGTTATTGATTCTATAATTTATCTTTAGGTGTACTCTATGTGAAGGAACGGAACAAATGCTTGAAGATGGGCATACGTGTGTGTGTGTGTTGCGCGTGGGGCACAAGCGTGCGTGTGCATGCACATGTGTATTTGCATGCATGCATTTGGGAGGGGAGGAGAGTTGGGGTGGGGCAGTAATAGGTTTTGAAGTGTGAAAATTTGAATGTTCATTTCCATTAGTGCCAGAAGGGAATCTCAAAACAGAGATTTTTGGTAGTTTTTGATTTTAAGACAACAAATTTTATGCATGTAAAGCTGGAAAACTAGTGCTGATCGGTGCTGCATGTATTACAGCAGAATATAAAACTTTAGCAAAGAAACTGAGGTTTGGTAATGTACAGCTCCTTAAAAAAGCTGCTTCGGGAGACTTAAAAAAAAAAAAATGAAGGTGTGTATTGACATGACGGCATGGGAAATGCATCACTAAAATGAGCTTGGTAGCCATTATGTTTAACAAACATCATCTTGATTTGGACTGCTTTTCACAATCACGTCAAGTGTTGTTGAAGGGCTCTTGATGCTGTATTAAGATGCACAGCTTTTGTTGGTCACTGACCTTAGTAGTTCATGAGGTGAAAATTTTTAAACAGGGGGCCGTGCTTCCCTGAAAACAAATCGTACTGGATGCAATGCCCCGACATAACATCAGGTTCAGCCCTCGGCCCATGGATGTGTACATGAAAAAATAATTCCTGCCCAGACTCCAATGGAGACCAGCAGTTGCAGGATGGGGCTCACACACCATAGTCTCCCCCCTCCCTCATGGACACGGCGGTGTTCCCCTCGGCAAGGACGAGGAGCTGTCCTCCTCCACCAGCAGTAAGCCTGCAGCTGAACAGCAAGTTCTTTCCCTTCCATCAGCCTGGCCCCACAGCTTGGTCCCCGCCCATAGCTCCCTGCTGATGGGGGGACAGCCGTGGGCCCAAACTCACCTGTCCAGCCCACCCTCACCGCTTCTGCAATGCAGCAACACTTTCCCTCAGACGGCTTTGGGTGACCTTGGCAACCTGTCAAAAGGCTTCCGGTTATGTCGACGCCGGAGGCTGGGCCGTCGTTCAAACAGGAGATAATGTGAGGGAGAGGCGTTGGAGGTTGTGAAGAAAAGGGTGCTGTGGTGTGTTCATTCGGGTGCAAAAGAGAGGGCTGTGTGAGCAGTGGTAGGTACATGTAGTAACTTTGCATGATTTGTAGTCAGAAGGGAACATTTGTGTTGTGAATATTTTAACTTGGGGTGCCTAGAAGATGACTGGAGGAATGTTAGTTTATGGATTGAATGAAAAATCCTTTTATATATGCGTTTAATGTTTTATTGTGAATGGTCAAGAGAGGGACCAGGAGCGCCAGGACTTTTGACGAGATTTCGTACATACGGCTAAAATGTCAAGTGACGCAGCACATCATTCAAGGTATCCTGTAGTACAGATTTATCGTGCAAGGAATAAGCAATGTATTTTAATCAAATTTTTATCATTCATTTTATGCTTGGAATGCGAAAATTTCATGGATTATGAAAAGTGTTTTCGGACTTGAGCGTAAGTTGATGGAAGAATGTTTGTCAAGCGAAACGTTGTATGCATTTGGTGCCATTAATTGTATATTTCAGGATTTAACTGAAAGAAAAAAAAATGTTTTAAATGACTCGGATATACACCCTCAAACGATCTGCTTATCACATCCTTTTCCAGATATCTAGGTTTTCTCCCTCGGTCATAAAAGCATCACACAAGGTTTCCCTTTGTTTCAGTGTGATTTTCAAAACCGTCTTGCATTTGTTCAACAGACCCCCTTTCCCCCCCCGCACTCTCCTCCCTAAGTAAAACATTAATGATGATGGCATCCATCTGTTGGAGAGACAATGGTGTTGTGCCGTGGATCAGTCAGTTGTGGAGTTGCAGTGCCTACTGTGGCTGAAGAGCCGATTCTTGAGTGGCAGACTCTGTTGCAGTTGTTGCAAGTGAAGTCTTGGTATCAGTCTCAAGTATCTGTTGGTGCAGATGCAATTCTCTGCCATCTGCGGCGCCTCTGTTCTTCCCATTGGGCCTCTCTCCTCTGCTCTGCTCTGTTTGATGCCAGCCTTGTGGGGAGTGCCAGCTGACCTCTGCTGGGTCGAGGCTGCCTGCCCTCAGGTTGCACTTGCATGCATCTTAGTAGTGTAGGACAGGCGTCCTGGGGTCTGAAGCCTGTCCCGCTTGCCGTATTTTATGCCCTTTGGGATGTACCATTGCCCATGCGGCTGACGTGCCAAGCTGGCACAGGTGTCTCTGTGTCAGCATGGTAAACATGCTAGGCACCCTGCCTGGGCCAGGATGCCCTTTTATGGTGATGCAGTCCCCCAAGAGATGCCCAGGAGTCTTCCGAGGGAGTGCAGGTAGAAAGGCGTTCAGCCTGCATTCATGTCAAGAGTACATTGCCTGGCAATAAGTACCAGTGTTCTTCAGTTGCTATTCCACATCAGGTGAACACATTGATTAGAGGTCTTGCTTTGGTGTGTGTTAATTTGAGGGCCATTCATCATGTGGTATGTAGCTGTTCACATGCTGATTGTCTAATCGAGGTAAAAAAATCATGGACATCATGGTGGTTAGTCGAAAAAAACGGCAATGTCCCAATGTAAATTTTGTGAGCGAGAATAATGAATGTGTTACTACCGGCCATGTCCTTTTGCCCCCACCATCATAGTTATCCGCATGAAGTGTCGCATGTATCCCCAAGTGTTACTGTGTCTGTTCCCCTACCTTCTTGCAGGATTAATTTTATTGTGCAAAATCTTGCCCATAAGTTCTGCTGCCTCTTTCTTCCCCCCACCTAAGGCACTCCAGAACAACCGGGAAAAAAATGGTGTGCTTTGCTGTGTCGGAAACATTTGAAGGGGACCAATTTGCTGCTGGAAACTGTGCAGGCCTGCCATGTCGTCGGCAATCCCATAAGTGGCCATTATTTTCTAGGTCACCCTCCATGCGCAGTCTTTCCCCAATGTTCTTCGCCAACGCATGCTTCGGCATCTGACTTCAAGTTATCACTTTTAAAATTCATCCACAGTTGCAAAGTTTTTTTCCTTTTTTCTATCCCAGTGCTCTTTTCCCTTTCCACCATTAATCCCCCTCAAATTCACCCATTACGCAGAATATGTCGCATTCTTCCTGGGTTTATACTCCTCCCATTTGATTTATTCCCTCTTAACTGCCATGTACCCGTCAGAAATCTGTGAGAATGATAGTACCACCCTGTCTGTGGATCGCTATCTCATGAGCGGAGCCCGTTTTGTGACATTTTAACTCGCCCAGTGTTCATTGGTTGTTCAGACATTTGTTAGAAAAATTAACGCATAGTCTGTGTAGCAAGGTAGGAAATTGGGTGTGATGAACAATTCCATTTCATGTGTGAAAGTGCAGCAGATTGAGGTTGGTTTTATGTTTCAGGTGATAGGTGATTTGGATACAGGTGATAGGTGATTTGGATGTGGCTGTAATGAATGCGAGAGGGTCAAGCCATCCCGTAAGCACTGTAATCACACAAAATTTCCCTTTAGGGCACCCCTATGTGGCCCTGTTGATATTATTTTGAAGCTAAAGAAGGGTTATTTTGTTGTCATTCAGTGTTAAATCGTTATCTTTTTGATGATGCCATTTCAAAAAGTCCAAATAATGGATTGTTTTCATGGAGTTAAAGGCGGTCTACTATGAAAGTTGTTTTTTACAGCCAGCAGCCGAGGGGTGGGTGGTTGATTGTCTACCCGTTAACCAATGAAATCAATTGTTAATGATTTGCTGTCCAGGTGTATGAGGTAAATAAGAAACAAATGTGTACTCAGAAACCTCTTATGAGAATTGCGTCACCGTATTTTTAGAATTGTCCTATCATTCTTGCGAGTGCTTTGTTTTGACCAGTGGCCTGCCACAGTATTGTCCCCAGTCAGTGAGGCACCTGCGTACTATCCTCGCGGCATGTGGCCAGAAAATTAAAGGGTGTGATTTAGTTCCAGAGTGGCTGCAGTCAAAGACCAGCTGATAAGGAGCCAGAGCTGAATGGAGCACGTGGACAGCGACGGATAAGTCGGACCATGTTGGCTGATGCTATAGTTTATGCAATCAGTTTTTTGGGCAAAGATGTTGCTAGCTATAGACTGTACTACTGCTTCTGGAGCAAAGGAAAATATGAATTAAAAGAATATCATATAATGTAAGCAAATAGTATTTATAGCAGAAAATCTTAACCGACATGTTCAGTGGAAAATACATCTTGATTTGACACGTGAAAGGAGAAGGCGTGAAGTGTGGTGGGGGAGGCGAGGGGTTAGGGGAGGGAGGGAGGTGTAGCTTTGTTTGCTTACTCAGACCCGCCCAAGTTGTTATTATCCATAGTTCTGGGTTTTAACCCTCATGACTATGCTAGTATAGGCAAGTTAAAATAAGATCTTGTCAAACACGAAACCGCATTTCGTTCCGCGTGTTGCTGTTTTGCCCACGTGCGGGAGTTGCTGAAATAGCAGTCATGTGATGCTGGTGATGGAAGTGTCTTACTTGTGAAGAAATTGGCGTTTAAAGAAGCGGCATGAAAACGGAAAACGCCGGTGACAAAAAGAAAAGCCAGACTGGAAAATGTGCTGCCTTGCTCTAAAACAACAAATCAAGCATTGGGATGGCCAATCAACAGTATTCTTGAAGTTCAAGGAATAAGCATCCCGTTTGGCTGGGTGGACACAAAGGACAAGCCTTGTCAGTTTTTTGACAAATTTTATCAAAAGCGAGCTGGGGGGGGTGAATTTCGATAGGCACTGGGGGGGGAAAAAATTGTCGTGTGAAGGGAAAGGGCAAACGTCAAAAAGTGTTTCCCAAAAAGGTCCCCCCAGAAATATTTCTGTTGTTTCCCCTTCTAGAAAACATTTGGTTTTGCTTTCAAAATTTTTTTTCTTTACAATTTGGGTTTTCCCACTTTTAAATATTCTTTTCGGCTGTGTGTTATTGACAAAACGACATTTGGATCCTTTAAAATACCCTCCAATCAATCGCTGGTGATGTTTTGAAAAAATTGGTTTTTGTAAATACAGAGAAAGGGTAGCGCCATTTTTTGTTGGTGTACAAGGAAGAAAAAAAATCGGGGATTTTGGAGACCGCAGTTGGGCCCCTTAAAAAAACACCCATTACTGTTGAAAAACGGGAAAAACGGGGCTTTGTTTTGGGCCGGGGAGGTTCCCGGTTTTGTCATGGGGGGTAGAATGGGGGAAAAGCTGGGTTTTTTGTGGTTTGGTTTTTAATTTTCTTCGTCTTGAGAGTTCTTTAGCAGTGGAGCGAACAAAATCTCGGTTTTTGTTTGACAATAGGGTGCCAGGGTGAAAAAGTGCCCTTTGCAAAAGAAAAAATACAACCGGGTGGGGGAAGAAGACGGGTTTTAAGTGAGGTTTCTTTGGGTTTTTTCCCTTGCAAAAACCAACCCGTGCACAGTGGTTTATTTTTCGTTTTTTTTCGGTCCATTCCCCGGGTTGGCAAAAAAGTTTTTTTTTTTTTATCCTTTAAATTTTTAAAAATTGTCTTAAAAAGGGGAAAATCTTTGCTTGAATTAATCGTTTTGGAAGAAAAAAAAAAAGAACTGTCTCTTTTCGTGATGTAAAGGCTTGAAATGCCTTGATTTAGAATGGGGAAAGGGTTTCGGTGCGAGGAAACAAAGGGGCTGATAAACTGATGGTCCCCATATGCATGTGGGAAAAAGGAAATTAAATAGAAAAAAATTTTTCCCATTTGGAAGCTGTTAAAAAAGGATGCCAAAATGGAAATTAAAGCGTTGAAAAAACCCCTAAAGGCAAAAAAAGGGGAAAAGGCCCCGTTTTTACAGTTTAAAATCCATTATCCTTTTTTGACAAGGGGAAAGTTATATTAAAAGGGCGATGGGAAAAAGGAAATCTTTTGGTTTCAGCTTTCATTTGCCCAGCATTTTTGAAATTTGGGGGAGTGGAAACTGTTTTTTGCCCCAAAGCCAAGAAAAACTTTTTTTCCCCAAAACCCCGCAAGACTTTTTTTCCCCCGTTTTGAAGATTGGCAATTAAAAAAAAAAAAAAAAAAAAAAAAATTGTGGGCCATTTTGTTTTTTTTGTGACAAATAAAAAAAAAAAAATGTAATTGGGTTTTTGTGGGGGAAAACCCTTTCCTTGCCCTGAAAAATGTGTTCCCCATTTTGAAAGGTGATTTCTGGCCGACTTTTTTTTTTGGGGGGGGGGGGGGGGGGGGGGGAAACCAACCCCCTCCCCCGGGGATTAATTTTGTTTTTGGTAGAGTAAAAAAGTGGAAACTGTGTGTAACTTGTAAGGTAGCATGTTTTTTTCCAAACGTTGGGGAAATTAGAACACACCCAGCCCATTCCCCCCTTTAAAATCGGGGTTTCCTCACAGTACAGGAAAATGCTAATTTTGGCCCATTTTCTTGGGGACCCAAAAAATTTCCCCATACCTTTTTTTTTTTCCCCAAACATACTTGGGGTTCCCCTTTTGTGCAATTTTTTTGTACCCTCCAAAAAATGACAGAAGGTCGTTTTGTTAGTTTCGTGGCCCAAGGATTGAGACTTTCATTTCAGAAGTTTTTGATAAAATTGGTACGACTTTTTCTTTTTTTTTTGTTCCGGTTTATGTGTTTTTTTTCCCCCGTTTAAAACATGGTTAGGAACCCAAAAGCCCAAAAAGCTTCGCGAGGGGCGCTAAAAAGGCGGTTTAAAAAAATGCTTCATCTCTGTTCAATTTTTGTGAGGGCCCTTTCCCCCTTTAAAATGAAAAGAAAAACCCCCTGGATGAAAAAAGTGGATATTGAGAAAAAAAGGTTTAACAACCAAAATTTTTTTTATGTGGAGAAAAAAAGTTGTTTTAAAAAGTGTTTGTTTTTTTTTAAAGCTTTTAATTTTGACGGGAACAAGGCCCAGGATGTTTGTTCGTGTTTCTAAAGCAAGATTTGAAGCGTCTCAAAGCAAAACCACGGAAATTTCCCCGCAGAAAAAAAATCAAAAAGAAAATATTAAACTTGCTCCTGCGGGGACTTTGAATAATTCCCTTGAAGATTGCATGTCAGTTTTTTTGGGAAATTCTTTAACAAAAAAAAAAATTAAGTTGTTTTTGAAAGAAATGCAATTAATTTTGTTAGTTATTTACGGTTTTATTTTTTTTTTATTCTTTCTTTATTTTTTTTTGTTTTGCTTCAGGTCTTTAAAACTTTGGAAAGTTTTTTTTCGTTTTTACTGTGTTTTTCCCCCCCCCAAATTCGTGTGTAGGTTTGCCCCAAAAATCATTTAAAGTGTCCTTTGTTAAAAACAAAAAGACTCAAAGCATGGACTATTCATCCCGCTTGTTTTTGTTCTTAAAGGGTCTTGTTAAGACTGAGCACGACCTAAATTTAGCAAGGAGTCACAGTATCTGTTGTGCTTTGTTTATCTTGGGCTTATTTTTAAAAAAAAATACGAACTCCCTCTTGAAAAGGGTTTTGGCCCTTTAAATTTTTCTCAAAAAAAGTGTTTTCATTTCGTTTTGTTTTGATGTTTTTTTTTTGCTTTTGGGTTGTTTTTGTAGGGTGCATGAGAGGCAAAGATGATTCCCTACCCTTTAAAAAAAGATTGAAATATTTGTCCGCTTAATCGGGGTTGGTTTGTTGGTGGAAAAGTTTTTAGTCCCTTTGGAAAAGTTTTTGGCCCCTTTTCGGGTGGGGTTTTAAAAAAGGGTAAAGAAGTGGTGACGTTTTTTCCCCCAAAGGGGGTCAGCAGGGGAAAGGCCCAGGGCCTAAAATTGCAAAAAAGGACCACGTGAAAGGACTACGGGGGGTTTGAAAAAGGATAAAGGATTTCAGACAGGGCCCGGGGAAAGGGATCAGCGACGCCGAAAAATTTTTGCCAAGTTTATATCCGGGATAACCCCTTTGTTGCCGGACACTTTGGGGGGTTTTTGTGTGACCATTTAAAGGTGTGGGGTTTTTGTTGTGATGTTGCTGCCCATGTGGCGGTTAAAAAGAAAAAAAAATAAAAAAGAAAATGGAGATACAAGGAAGATTGAAAGGTTAAATGCAAGCTTTTGTACAAAAGGGCTTTGGCGGTCCTTTAGACAGACGAAAAAAAAAAAAAAGGAAAGCGGTACAAATTCCCCCTTTTTGCTGCAAAAATGTAAAGCTTTCAAGTCTTCCCCCGGGTTTCACAACAGTGTGGGGAACAATTATAAGACATTGCCCAAAACATTAGGGGTTAGTCTAGAATTTTGAATTCCCCGGGAAAAAAGTTTTGGTTGGGCAGCATTTAGTATGTACAATCAAAATTTTGAAAGTGTTCTAGGTTGTTGGACCCGAGGCTAAGAATGCTCTTCAATACACAGTGAGTCACATTGTAACCCCCAAAAAGTTTAAACATGTACAGGCTTGGGGTTTTCCTCATGTTTTGGACAATGACAATTTTTTTTTGACTGCTCCTTTAGATGCTAGAATTAAATTTATAAATTTTTAAGCTTGACGCTTGTTGGAGTATTTAAGGTAAAAAATTTTTGTGCAAATTTTAGTGCTTGTGAGGGAAAATGTGTGAAATCTTTATGACGAAGAAAAAAAAATTTGCCATTCAAAAGGGTACAAAAGAGAGCCATGCTAAGTAGTTTCTTGATTTTTTTTTTTAAATTTGTTGCTCTTGGTCGAAATTTATGGATAAAAGCTGTATTGGGGGTCAGTGGGCATGGCTTTTTTTCCCCTACCTGCTGTATGGCTGCATTAAAAGTGCGTGAGAGTAAAATGTTGTTGACAACTGGTGGGGAGGGAAAAAAAGTTTGCCCTTTTGTTCCCCTTCCTCCCTCCCTTCGCACGTTTCGCTTGGTTGAAAATTTAATAATTTGAGAAAAGCTTAAATTTGGGCCCCTTTTTGTTTTGCCTTCGACCAAGTTGGTTGAGCAAGGGCCCAAAAGCATCGTCTGAAGGTCTATGTGGTTTTGACCTGGAAAACCCGGACGGTAAGGAGAGCTGTCCTGAATTTTGAAATTCTATGTGCCCGTGCCGGCCCCTGCCGTGCCCCGTACCCCCTGCCCCGCCCCCCCTCCTCCCCTCTCCCCCCCTTTTTGCGTATTCTCACTGTTCATTCCAGTCCTTTTTCACGCGTCATTCAAGTCATCCTTCCCTGCCAGAGGGGGCCCCCGTGTAGAGGCACCCCCCGGAGAGAGGAATGCATGTTTTAAGATTTTTTGGTCAAGTGGTGCTGGTTCTGGTTGAACTGGCGACCCCTTTATTATTAAGCCTTTCATTTATTACAGGTAGCTTACAGTTTGGGGGCCCATCGGGGGCCGTACTCGCAGGAAATGGGTTATGTATTTCAAAATTTTTGGAAAGAAACTCCCTATTGGGGAATAATTTCCCCATTCTAGAGGGGCTAAAGAAGCTGTATTTGAAGGCGGAAGTGGAATGTCTTCACGAAAATAAATTTTTGAGCGATTTTTTTGCACCGATGGCACCAAAATTACTGGCAATTAGGTGAAAACCATAGCTGGTTTTTGGTGCCCTTTTTTTTCTGGTTTTCGTATTTCCCACAATGGGAAAAACCCGATCAAAAAGATTTATCTCTTTTCTTTTTTTTTAAAGGTTTCATTCAAACTTGAAGCTGCTGTTGTTCTGTTCCCATGTAATTGTTAAGTAAGGCGTTGTCACATGCCCTTTTAGCAGACTGTTCGGGGCTCATGATGCCGTGCAAAAAAGCATTTTACCAGACTAGGCCCCTTTTGAAGAAAAGAGTTCACACGCAAAAATAGTTTTGAAGCCATTTCTTTTCAAAGCGGTCGACTGGAAAAAAGAAAAAATTTGCTGTAAGCCTTTTTAGAACAAAAATATTTTTTGCGGAAACACAGAAAAAAAACTGCTGTAAGCTTATTTTAGAACAAATATTTTTCGCGGAAAAAAAGAAAAAATTCGTTAGCTATTTTGAACAAAATATTTTGCGCCTTGTGGATTTGGTCCATAGAAAGGATTGTGATGAACGAATCCCGCTGAGTTTTTTTGTGGCAAAAGGGGGTGAAATACATTTCAAATTGTTCTAAAAAGGATGTTTTCTCTTTAGTTTTCACTGAACGGAATTTGCGAGGTCCCGTGTAACTTTCAATTGAAATGTGTGCCACGGGGTTTGGCATGAAAAAGCATTGCAAGAAGGGGGGTGTGGTTTCGTCTTGACGCCAAAGGTGGATTTTAAGGGGGAAGGGGTTTTTCGACATTAATCTAGGTCAGCAAAAAAAAGACCCCGGACCAAGTCCCTCGAGGTAGAAGATACACGACTTAAAATTTTTAAAATTTAAAAATCGGTTTGTGGGTTATTAAAATCAGCTAAAGACCTGCCCTTCTTTTGGGTCAACCACCTGACCCAATTTCGCCTCCCCCCTCTTCACCCCCCCGTTTATCCTACTGCCCCCCCGTGAATTTGTTTTTGAAGTTTCAAAGAAAAGAAAGGGAGAGGTAGATTTGAGGCGCACCCAACCCCCCCAGCAGAGAGAGAGAGAGAGAGAGAGAGAGAGAGAGAGAGAGGGAGAGGAGAAGGTTTAGGGGGGAAGGGGAGTCCCTAGGCAAGGAAAGGGGGAGG
>JAMYXO010005951.1:0-2500 GCA_033310375.1 Conus canariensis | reverse complement strand
ATTCGGAACAGTAATATATCAGAAATTGATCTTCCCACTTTCAATAATGAATTGGTAAAGCTTAAAATAAAATAGCTAGCAGACGACACAACTTTGTTTCTAAATAACAGAGAGGACATGATAAAAGCATATGACATAATAAATGATTGCTGTGTTTTTTCTGGTCTCAAATTAAATGTGCAGAAAACAAAAGCAATGAGATTAGGGATGCAGAGGTATGAATACAATATGCCATTTACGTTAACTGAACAAATTAAAATACTAGGGATTTACTTTAAAAATAACCAAGCAGCAATAAACATAGAAGAAAATTGGTTAAAACGAATTGTAACAATGAATAAATTGATTAGAACATGGCGTAAGAGAAATTTAGGAATTTATGGGAAAATAGTTATAATAAAGTGTTTTTTGTTGAGTCAGTTTGTGTGTAATGCAGTCTATAGGTCTGCCAAAGCACGTTTTGACCACAATTAACAGAACCCTATATAAATTCTTATGGCAGAAGAAGAATTCAAACAAAAAAGCGTTTGAAAAGATAAAAAGAAAAATAATGGAAGCAGATATTAGTCAAGGAGGAGTCAAGATGGTAAACCTTTTTAAGATGCAAGACAGTTTTCTATCTACAGTGGGTAGGAAGATTATTTACAGCCACAAACGATAACTGGAGCTATATCCCCAAATGGCATTTGGATAAACTAACAAGTAACATGGGTGCCTTTGATATAAACTGTACATCGAGAATGCTGTCCCCCCATTGTCAGATCAATAACCCATTTTGGCAAGAAGTTCTACACACACATTTAGATAACAAAACAATAACCAAACAAACTGATGTATCACGACAAAACTTTCACAAGCAGCTACTGTGGAACAATTCGCTTATAAAATATAAATGTCGCACTCTATTCTTTCCTTCCTGGAAAAGAATAGGAATTGAAAGAGTAAAGGATATTATTAAAGAAAATGAAAATAGAATGCTGAGTTCCGAAGAAATTCTGGAAAAAGTAGTACAAAACAGAGGAAATGTTCTTTTTGAATATAATGCTTTAATGAACTCAATAGCTGCATCCTGGAAAAACTGGATACGTGAAAATCCTTGCCAAGAAGGGATACAGAATTACTTTGATTACAGGGTTTACTGTGTAAAGCCAAAACATATCAGGAAAATATTAACCGATAAAGGAAATACAACTGAAGACTTAAAGACGTGTGCTCATGGGTTTTGGCTTAGAAATCTGAACTTTGAAATAGACAAGGATTCATGGCTAATGGCACATGCTGCTACGAAAGAAACCAGATTAAGAGAGCCGCAGTGGAAAATTGTTCATAATATATACCCAACAAATATTTTGTTACATAAAATGAAATTGGCAGAGGATAGTAACTGTTCCGTTTGCAAAACTGAAGTAGATTACATAGAGCACTTCTTTTACAAATGTCCCCCTGTGAAAGCATTTTGGAAGAAAATGGAAAGTTATGTTCATGGTCAGACAGGTATCCGCATAAATTTAGATCTTTTTGACATTCTGCTTGGCGTCAAGATAACTACCTGTGGAAACGATATCAATAATCAAAATGTAATAAACCACATGATCTTAATCGGGAAAATGTGTGTTAGTATACAAAAGAAAACAAACGCAAATACACCATTACATATACTATTTGAACAACACGTGCAGTTTAGAGTATTGAAAACCAGATGACATCTTCGACATAACTAGAAGTCGGTACAGAAATACTATATTAGACGGATATTAAATATTTAAAAACTGTAGATATAAAAAATACTTTATGAAATAAAAATGAAATTCGACAGAAGCACAGGCGCGCGCACGCAGGCGCGTGCGCGCGCGCGCGCGCACACACACACACACACGCACACACACACACACACACACACACACACACACACACACACACACACACACACACACACACAAACACACACACGCGCACGCACACACACAGACACACACACACGCATACACACGCACACACACACACACACACACACACACACACTCTCTCTCTCTCTCTCTCTCTCTCTCTCTCTCTCTCTCTCTCTCTCTCTCTGACCCAATCAAGGACATAATTATAGGTTTGAGCGTATTTTACGCGACACTGGGAAAAACAAACAAACAGACAAACAAAAATCTTAATATTTGAATGCCAAATGAATTACCGCACCTCATGATCCTAACGACTTGCCCAAAGTAGCACCATGTTCTCTGTCTGTCTGTCTGTCTGTCTGTCTGTCTGTCTGTCTGTCTGTCTGTCCCTCTCTCTGCCTGTTTGTATGTATGTATGTATGTATCTTTCTCTCTCTCAGTTGCGCAGTCGCAAACCGTAAATGCCGAACACACGCGTAGGCGCATATACACTTACAATATTTGATACCATTGGTGTGCTATTTATCCCTTGTGATAGCTGCCTGTTTTTGCTTTAAGAATTACTTGTAACAAAACGATCATTCCTAACGCCAGTCTTTGTATAACCCAAG
>JAMYXO010005950.1:0-14540 GCA_033310375.1 Conus canariensis | reverse complement strand
TGCTCATAAACAGGCCGGCAGCTTTTGCGCATACTGTTCCACTTAGAACAACAAAGGGCACCATTTGGGATTCTGATTTGTTGCTGTGAACTCAAAAAGCATCCCTAAAAATTTTTTTAATGAAATTGCGAATTCTTTTAAAAAAAAAAAATTTTTATGAGATAAGTTTTTCACTTTTTTTATCCCTTTTTGGTTCTGCCATTACAAAAAAAAAAAAAAACCTTAATTTGTTGGCCATTTTATTTTAGGGGGGAGGGGTTGTAAAGGGACCCAAAAGCGGTGGGGGGATAACAATTTTGGTTGCAGAACAGGATGGAAGGGGGAGCGGAGAGTGGAATGGGAAGCTTTTAGTCTGCGTGCAAAGGTCAACAGTTAAAAATATCAGACTTTTTTTTTATCTGTATGCTGTGAAGGTTGAAAACATTTTTTTGTGCCCCTGCAGAATTGTATCTTCTGTGGCCCCCCACAACTGGGGGGGGGTTTTAAAGAATAGAAAGGGGGGCAGGGGGGGGAAGATAAAGAGGCAGTTGGGTTGGGGGGGGGGACCCTGAGTGGGAGAAAGAGAATGAGAAGGGTTTTATAAAAGGGGATTTTTAAAGGGAAACCCAGCTGGCTACTGAAATTGTTTCTTCGCTGGTTTATGGGGGAACCCGAGCTGTTTTTTGGTTGTGTTTTTTGTAATTATTCTGGGTTAGGGATTATGAGGGGAAAAAAAAAAAAAAATGTAAACAGGTTTTTTCCCATAATCAAAAAAAAAAAAAGTAGTAAAAAGTGAGGGAAAAAAGAGAAAGAAAGAAAAAAAAAAAAGATTTAAAAGTGAAAACAAAAGATTAAGAAAAAGAAAAGGGGAAAACAAAAAATTAAAAGTATTATGTGAGATACAGCAAAATTGTTTTCTCCCCTTTAGACCCCACTTCTGCCTTCCCCACCCCTCCCCCTTAACCCAATCTACCCCTCCCTCACCACCCCCCTTTCTTCCCCTCCCAAACACAAAACCCTCTATCTTCCCAACCGCCCTCCCCAGTCTCCCCTACCCCCCCAAAAAAATCCATTTTGCATAAGCCCCGCCCATAAAAACGGCCTTTTTCAGGGCATTCTATACAAACGAAATAAACTCTTCGGGTTTTTAATGGCTTTTGGATTTTTCGTTATTCCCGGGCCTTGGCCTTAAAGTAAAAAGGGGAACTAAAAAGACCAACCCCGCGGTGGTCATTTTGTTCTCCTTTGTTTTCAAAGTGGTTTTTTCAGCCAAAAAACGACTGTAAGAAGGGGTGCGACGTAAATTTTTCATTCAGACGGCCCAAAAAAATGGCAAAGACGTTAGCGAAAACGTTTTAAAATAATATTTTTGGTTTCTGCCAGCATAAAAAAGTATTGCCTTGGAGAACCCCAGAAAATGGTAAAGCAACCTTTCTTAACTGAGATTTTGTTACATTTTTTGTTGTATAGGTTTCAAGTTGATCTTTTTAGTCTTCAAATGTAATGGGTTTTGATTTTTTTCTTTTCACTTATAAAATTCACTCTTTTTCTTTGTTTGCTTTGCCTTCAGCCTGTCTTTTATTTTCTACTCACGTGGCGCAAAGTCAGTTTTGTGTAATTTTCGTTTTTTTTTGGGGCTCTTTTATATATTCTTTTCTTTGTGTTCTTGTGCTTTTCTCTATATTTATTTATTTTTTCATTGATATTTGTTCAAAAATTTTTTGTTCCGTTTTTTTGACAATTGACTTTCCTGTCTCTTTCTCTTTTTATTTTTTTTTATTTAAAAAGCCTTTCTATTAATTCACTGATAAACGCTAAACCCGGCAAAAAAAAAAATGGCTTTTAAAGAATGCTAGAACAATGTACAAATAAACCAGCGGTGTTTGGGCAGGGTTACCAATTTCCACCTGTTAAAGAAATTTTTTAAAACTGAAAAACCGGGGAAGGGGAAAAAAAAATTCGAAACCCGAAAAAATAAAAAGAGAGAAAATAAGTAAATCCGCTTTAGGTTTTGTCACGTTTGCAGCACTTGGCACACGAAATAACGCCCGGGAAATCTTTTTTGGAAAATTCTTCGCGAGGAGAACAGTCGCCCATTTTTTGTCCTGACGCGTCGGAAAAGTTTGCTCGAAGAAAACAGTTTGGCAAAAGCTGAACAAATGGCCCTGGTCTTTGGGGGACCGAAAAAGTGAACAACTTCACTTAAATACCACCAGCCGCCGGGCGAAGTGGTTAGCTTCGGGACTCCGGGGGGAGGTCGTGGGTTCTATTCCCATCAATATGTGGGTTTTTTTCTGCCCACGGCCCCTCCCCAGAAGGGGTTTGCCACGGACTCTTTGGGAAAGGGGGGGAACCATGCAGTCGAGTTTCATCCTTTTTAATGGATGCGTCTTGAGAGTTTTTGCTCAAAATTTCCTGCCCAACACTGCGGGTTCCATTTTGGGCCGCTTTAAGTACCCCCCTGCATGCAGTTCAGGCCGGGGGGTGGAAACCCTTTTTAGATCGTTTCATCATCCTCATTCTCATCGATCAGCAAAAAAAAAAAAAATTTTGTCCCGCTTGATGCTGATTTTTCGGGTTTTTTTTTTGTCAAAAATGGTTCAAAATTTTACGGGGGTCGGGGAGGGGGGAAGAGGAAGGGGGTGGAAGTGGTCGGGGGAAAAAGAGGATAGGCAGGGAAGGAGGTTTGCAGTTTTGTTTTTTGGTTGGTGGGGAAAAATCTGTGAAAGTTCCACAAAAATCAAAATTTTTGTACTTGCATGGTAGGGCACAATCATCAGCCATAAAAAAGGTTCCAGTGGACCTAGGACTGTCATTTTTTTTTGCCCATTTACCTTAACAAAATTTTTTTTTTCCTTCGAAAAAATGCATATTAAAAAAAAAAATTTCCCAAAAATATCTATTTTTTTTTGACAAAAAAAAATAAGGGGGTTTTTTGGGAAAACCTTTCATAGACTTTTTATAAGTTACGTGGTGGTTTTTGTTGTCTGTTTTTCTATATTACCGTTTTTAATGCTTTTTCATACGATGATGATATACTGAAATAAAATGTATTTTGGGGCATGTGGACTATCCCTGCACTCGTTTTGTACCACTTGGTCTTTTTCTTTTCAAAGAAAAAAAAAAAAAAAAAAACGCAAAATTCCATGAGGGGAAAAAAAAAAAAAAAAAAAAAAAAAAAAAAAATTTTTAAAAGACATGAAGCAACAGTTTCATAGAACTCCGACCGAAGGTTCAGCCTGTCAGTTTTCTTTGCAATGGTTTGTTGTGTGTGTGTTATGGTGTGTGTGTGTGTTGGGGGGGTGTGTTGTGGGTGTGTTTGGTTTTGAAGAGAAAAGGGGGGAGAGAGAGGGAGGAGGAAGGAGGAGAGGGGAAAAGTAATGAGGGATGATGATGATGATAGTGTTTGGGTTTCCCCGGTGATTTTTTCACAGTGAAATGGTATAGGTGTGAAAATGTGTTTTATCTTTAAAAAAAAAAAATCCTCGAAAGGGTTTCCTTTTGTGTAGTCGGGGGGTATATAACACTTGGACTTTTGTTATGTTTTCTTTATTTTGGGCCCAAAAGACCTTTAACAGGGTTTTCATTTGCATTCCGTATTTCAATTTATTAACTTTTAAGGTAAAACAATGCCCTTTAAGAAGGGGGAAAATCGGAAACCGATTAAATTTTTGAAAGTTAGCTTTACATTAATTGTTTAAAAAACTGGTAAATACCTAGGGAAATTCATCCAACTTCAAAACCATGGATTGTTAAAACACTTCGTTGACCCAAGGGGAAACTCTTTCTTTCCCTTTGCTTTTTAGAAAGAGGGGGGAAGGGGACAAGAAAACGCCCCGGAACGGAGAGGGGAGAACGGCCCCTAAGAGGGGAGAGGAAGGGGAGGAGAGGGGGAGAGAGAGAGGAGAGAGAGGAAGAAAGGGGGGGGAGAAGGCTGTGTATGCTCAGTTCTTTGGGAAAATATTACTACTTTTTTCATTAATAACAAAACAAAAAAACGTAAAAAATTTGTAAAAATAATTTTACTTTTTGAGGGGAAACCACTAGCGGATTTTTTTCCATGTCATTGTTTCTAATTTTAACGCTAAATGAAATTTCGAAGGAATGTAAAAAAAAAAATAGAGTACCATTCAGTCGTTGTGTGCTACCATTTCCCTGGAACGACCTTTTTATCTCTATCCCCACACTTCAGCGTGGCACATCGCTGTTTTTTACCTTATTTCCCCAGAAGGACATTCTCTTACTTCCGAATGTTGGCGTTTAAAAAATAGCCGCTTACCCCACAGTTTCCCCGTCAGGGCGGAGAGGGGGAGGGGGCCCGGGGGGGGTTTTTGGGGGGGGGGGGGAGGAAAAAACGAACACAATGCACATTAACGGGGGTGGAGGGGTGAGGGGGGGGGGATGGAAAGGAGGAGGGGGGGGGGTTTTTTTCGGTTATTACTGGGGCTCAGTGTGTCCGTGGGAAATCCCCCCCAGTTGGGGGGGGAAAAAAAGGCGAACACAAAGCACATTAACGAAGGGGTGGAGGGGTGAGGGGAGGGGTGAAGGAGGGGGTGGGGGGGTGTTTGCGGTTATTTGGGCTAGTGTCCCGTGGGTCCCTCCCGTCTGATATTTGGGGAGCAACATGAGCGGGCCCGAACTGTCCCCAGCGGGAAAATTTGGCCGACCTTATTGTTTTCCCCCCTCCCCCGGACAGTGCGGCCGTTTTGAGCAGGCCGGACAGGGCAGGAGTCGTGGGGCGGCTTGGGGGAGGGGGGGGAAAGGAAGATAACAGCTTGGTCATGGGCCTTTGCTGGGGTCACCGGTTGGCTTGCCCCTTAGCTATTAATTCTCCCCTGGATCGGTGTCATAACAATCCTTATTCTAAACCCCATCCCGGTTTGTGGGTCAAAAAACAATACGGATCAAAACGGAACTATTCCTAAAAAACAGAAAAAAATTGCTTTGCAGGTAACAGCCCCTAAACAATAGTTGAATCCTTTTTAAACTGTGATTTTTATTGTGAACAGTGACATAAACCCCTGAGTATTGTAAATCATTTTGATGAATGGGGGGAAACACCTTTCGCCCAAAGCTAAAAAAAAGTCGATTTTGTCCATTGTTTTCCACATTACAATACCCCCTGACAAGACATACTTTGTGTGCAATTGCTGGGTATTTTTGCTTGCCCCTTTTTATTTATATTTTTCTGGGTATTTTTTGCTTGTGATCTCATTACGTTGTCTTGCCTCGAATTTTGTAATTTTGCCCATATGAACTAGAACTGTCCATCTATAAACATGATGAATTTTCAAGGGATTTTCAGTGATCTAGCAGGACTTACCCAACAAAAAAATCCTTCCTAAAAGGAATTAATGGGTTTACAAGATAAATTTTACAAAAACAAAAGGCGCCACACGAAACGGTTTTTATTTTAAAAGTAATTGCACCCCCAAAAGACTGGGCCAAACGAACGAAACCACAAACGCTTCTGGTTCTGTCGTCTCTGTCCCTTCAGTGCCAAAACGTAGTATCAAACCGCCGCCGGGGGGAAGGGTCTGCGTCGCGGACTCACGGCTGGGAGGTGTGGGTTCAAAATCCATCAGAAGTAATGGGGTTTTTTTGCCCGCCGGCTCCTCCCAGAGTTGAGTTGCCCCGGACTCGTTGGGAAGATGGGACCACACAGTCGAGTTTCACCCACTTAAGGATGGTTTTGAGGTGTTGCTAAAATTTTTCCTGACCAAACTTAGGGCCTGTATCTCTCGGGCCTGGTTGACGCCGGGGGTTATATTATGAAGGAAAGCGTAGAGTACAGCCCTGTCATGTAGTTCAGACCGAAGGGAAAAATTCCGTAGCATCTTCTTAATCATCTCATTTCCATCGATCCCCATAAAAAAAAAAATGTCTAAAATTCTAGGGCCCCCCCCTTTACCCCCCTGCTCTAAAAGGGGGCCACAATTTTTTTGTCCTCTCCGTCTGGGGGCCTTGGTTTTTTTCCGTGGGGGGTCACGGTTTTATGGGGCGAGCCGTGGGGAGTGTCGTTGGGAGGACGTGGTGGGCCCTCCGGGGGGGAGTAACTCGGCCGGCCCCGCGACAAAAGCAATTTTGTGTCTTTTGGGGGGTTAGTAGGTGGTGTCCTGCGTATGTTAGATAAAGAACGGCCCCACTAAACCCACCAAAGTGATCGGCGGGGGTGAAAAGTTTTCCTCCGGCGGGTTGCCTCTTGACGACTTGACTTTTGACTGTCCCTGTGGATTCCCGGTGGGGGCTGGCGGGGCCGACGGGGCTGTGGCTGTGGGGGGTTTGGTAAAAATGAGCGGCGTGGGGGTGCACCCCTCTGAGGTGGCGCAGGGTTGGGCGCAAAAAAAAAAAAAAAAAAAAAAAAAAACACCGAAAAGTATCTAAACTTGTCGTATACGTTGATCGTAAAGTATTTTAAACGTCAACAGGACAAAAGTTTTTTGGCTCACACTCAAGTTAGGTGTGCAGGTAAAAGGACCCGCTCCGGTTCATCTCTTGCAAATTCTGGCGCGGCCAAAAGCGTGCAGTGTCCCCGACCCGGAAAACGGGGGGGGCCCTTTGTGCACGAAAACCTTATCTTTTCTTGTTTACATTATCTTTAAACATCTTGATGTATCAGTTGTTAAAAAATTATGACTGTTTTGGTCACAAAATCTGTTCATGATCGTTTTTTTAATTTAACCCATGAAATAATATTTATTGCTTCCACAGTGCGGCCCCGGAATTTTGTCTGAAGTATGTAACTTTAGCTTGCTTTGTGTTTTTTTTCACGAACGTGAAGAGGGTTCCGTCCCTCACGGTTAGCTGGGATAAAATAAACACAAAAGTCACATTTTGCTGGCAAGATCACGGGGCTCTTTTTAACCATTTTAAAATTTAACCTTGGATTTTCCTGTTTGCAGTCTTCTGGATTCCTCGGCGTGGACCCAGAAAAAGGGAACTCTTATCGGAAACCTGGGACGGGTTCCGGGCCCTATTCCCGGGGGAAGAATGGTGGCGGGGAGACTGGCATCACAGAGGGAATGGCCGTGCAAGTGGTGCGGGGAGGGTTCCACTGGAAGGAATTTGGCCCCCCCTTTTACGACACGCACCAGTGTCTCCTCCTGTACCCCTCACACCCCACCACATCTGGACTAATGCCAGGAGAGTGTTGGGGGAAGAGGGCAGGGGGGAATGGGTGGACAGCCCCCCTCCCCCACGGGGATGGAGGCCAAAGCAGGGCCCAGGGGGGGGAGACAAAAAGCGAGGCAAGGGGTTCCCTGCAAAATGTGGGGAGGTCTTCCCTTCATTGCAACCCTGAAAATCTCATTTTAAAAGCGCATGGGGAATCCCCCCAGCCCTGCCTCCTTTTCCTCCCCCATCTCCTCTACCACAATCCCCCCCGTCTTCCACAGTCACCGCCGTCTCCTTTTTTCTACCTCCACCGCCGTTTCCTCCTCCTCCAAAACCCGCCGTTCCCCCCGATTTTCCCCTCCCCCGGCATCTCTTCCACTTCATTGTTGCCACAGCTCCTCCATCACCGCTCCTCCATCTTCTTTTTCCCCAATCGTCCCCTTTGCTTCCTCCCCCATTGCCGTCTCCTTGATCCTCTCCTCCCCGCCGTCTCCACCTTTTTCTCCAAACCTTTCACCGCCCCCAAACCCGGGGCCCTCCCATTTAAACCCGAAAGCTTCCCCCCCCCAGACCAGCAATTCTACTAATTTTCGGACCCTTCTTTCCCATTTGAACAATGAGTTAGACATTGGGTGGTGTGTGTTTACCCCTGATGACCCACCCTGGACTTTCTTTACTCAGAGATTTGGTTTGATTTATTAAATGATTAAATTATCTAAATTCTGAGTCTGAATCTCTCTCTCTCCTGGTTACATTTTAACCTGTTGTCTTAGAATGTATATCTGTGCTTAAACTGATAAAAAGTGTTTTTGATGTTCATCAAATTTCTTTTCTTCTTTATTTTTATTACGTGCTTACCTTGAATGAAAAGCTTCCTTCGGGAAAAAAAAAAAAAAAAAAATGACTTACCTTTGGGCCTTTTTGTGGTTTGGGTGGGGTGTGTTGTGTTTTTGTGTGTGTGTGTGTGTGGTGTTCCAAGCTGCAATGACCTTTTTATTTAAAACGCCCCCAACAGGTAAAACCAAATTGCTCCCCCCAAAAAAAAAGTTTTGTTTGCAAAATCCCCCCACCCCCCCCAAAACCCCCCCCCCCCCCCCCCCCCCCCCCCCCCCCCCCCCCCCCCCCCCCCCCCCCCCCCCCAACCGCTGGCAACCTGATATATTTAAAATTCTGTGCGCGGAAAAAAATCCTCCTGGTGCATTTCTTCCCAAACAAAAAACAATAATAATAAATAATGATGTTATATTGAAGGTGATCGATTCAGATTAAGGGTTTTGTATGTATACCTGATTTGTCAGGGCGTTCTTACATAGTTGCACGAAAACTGCCCTGTTTGTTTACGGAAGTAAAAAAAACCATCACACTGACCCTTCTCTAAAAATTCTTTGTAACACACACCCACACCCACACCAACACAAAAAGGAGAGAGGAGAGGAGGAGAGAGAGAGAGAGAATCACCTGAGGTACATTTGGGTAAGGAAATGTTGCTTTAGCCCAGTGACCCAAAAGGGCCCATATAAAGGCTGGCCCCCCCCTTACATAATCAAAAGGTAGGGGGTAATGTTGCTTTAGCCCGCCGCCGCAAGGGCCCTTTTTAAGTCATCAAACACACACACACCCACACACCACACACACCCCACACACACACACCCCACCCTTTCGAATTCTTTAAAAGACACCTTATAAAACGTCCCAGAAACTTCTTTTTTAAAAATCTTTCTTCCGTAAAATCTTTTATTTGTGAAATATGTTAAATTTTTTAAAAAAAGATCCCAAAAATGGACATTTTTTGGTTAAAATTTTTTGTTCCCACCTTTTAAAGCTAAAAAAGATTGGGTTTTAAAAAAAATGCATGCAAGCACCAGAGAGCTTCTTCACCTTTTAAAATAAAATTTGGGGTTTTTTTTTTTAAAAGGATTTTAAAAGGGGGGGCCCCCCCCCCATGTTTGTCAAAGGGCCCTCGGAAAAAATTTTTTTTTTTTAAAAACCCCCCCGGTTTTTAAGGGGTTTTTGTTTCCCCGTTCCCCTTTGAGGGTGTTTTTAAAAAAAATTTTTTTTTTAAAAAAAAATTAAAAAAAAAAACCCCCCCTTTTTTTTAAAAATTTAATTATTAAAATTTAAATAAAAAAAAAAAAAAAAAAATTATTTTTATAAAAAATTTAAAAAATTAAAATTTTAAAAAATTTTTAAAAACAGCTGCAATTTGGGCCCCCAACGGGGGTCTGGGAAAAAAAAAAAAGGGGAAAAAAACTTTTTTTGGCGCCCCTTCCCCCCGGCTTTAAGGGGGGAAAAACCCCTTTGGGTGGTTCGCCCTGGGGGCCCCCAAACCCCCCCCCTAATTTTTTAAAATTTTATTTTAAAAAAAAATTTTAAAAGGAGTGGCCTGTGTGCGGGGGCCCCCCCGACTGTTTTTTTAACCCCCCCTCTGGAACAGGTTTAAAAAAAAAATTTTTTTTTCTTTTCGGGTTTTTTGAAGGGGTTTTTTTTAAATAGTTTGTTAAATTTCTGCGTTCTTTTCCCTTGCCAGGGTGTTGACGCAAACCCTGTGTTTTTGGGTTTTTTTAAATTTTTTTTTTTTTTCAGTTGAGGAATAGAAACCTGCTCCATTTTCGTTTTGGGGGCACTTTGGGAAGTTGATTCAAACCACCTCGTTACCTCGAATGCCCCCAAACAGGGCGGGAACCAAAGGGCAAAAATATGTTTGTTCCATCTGTTTTCAGAGGGGGGTGAAACAGTTCGAAAATTTCGCAGCTGAGGGGCTTGGATTACAGCTGACAATGGCCTCCAACGAAGGGAGTCGGGGGGAAAAAAAAAGGAAAAAAAAAAAGAAAAAAATTTTTTTTTTATGTTTGGATTTACGCCTTTGAAAGGCCAGGACCGGGCCCTGGCAGTTCAGGAGTGTAGAGGGAAAGCTGTCAGTTGGAATGCGTTCAGAACATTCTGAGGGGGAAATCCCCTGAACGTTCGCTTTTCTTTGCATCAAAAATTTCCGATTTGAGCGATTTTTGACATGTGTCAAACTAAAAATCTTTTAAGAGTTGCCGTTTTCCGGGCCCGCGGCTATCCCAAAGCCAAATAGCTGTCAGCCCATCCCCTGTAGGCCACACCAAAATTAGAAAAAGCCCCCTAGTGGCTAATTATGAAAGGGGTTTTTGGTCATACCACTGGACTCCAAAAAAAAATAAACCAAGCAAAGGACTAGCTCCCAAAGAATCAAAATACATTCAATTATTTCGAAAGTTTTTTTAGAATTAAAACGTCCCCGACAGTCCGAAAAATTTAAAAAAAAAAAAAACCCCATTACTGATCCCAGAATTCAGGCGCGCCCTCGATTGCGATCCTACAAAAAACCAAACTGGGTTTTCACAGTTAATGCTATTTCTTTTTAATCTGTTTGCGTAGAGTCATCGACATTGCTCTTGTGGCGTTGTGTGGTGTGTGTGGTTGAATGGGGGAAGGGGGAATTGTTACCCTGCACTTGTTTTCCACATACATTGCTAAACAGAGAGAGGAGAGAGAGAGAGAGAAAAGGGAGAGAGGGAGAGAGGAGGAGGGGAAAAGGGAAAGAAAGAGAAAGAGGAGAAAAAGGGGGAAGAGGAGAGGGGAGAGGGGGGAAGGGGGGAATTAAAAAAGGGGGGGGAAGAAAAACGGAAGGGGGGATTGAGAAAAAAAAAAAGGGGAGGGGTTTTAAAAAAGGGGGGGGTTTAAAAAATAAATTTTTGGGGGAAAAAATTAAAAAAAACCCCCCCCCCCCCCCCCCCCCAAAAAAAAAAAAAAAAACCCCCCCCCCCCCCCCAAAAACCCCCCCCCCCCCCAAAAACCCCCCCCCCCCCCCCCCCCCCCCCCCCCCCCCCCCCCCCCCCCCCCCCCCCCCCCCCAACCCCCCCCCCCCCCCCCCCCCCCCCCCCCCCCCCCCCCCCCCCCCCCCCCCCCCCCCCCCCCCCCCCCCCCCCCCCCCCCCCCCCCCCCCCCCCCCAAACCCCCCCCCCCCCCCCCCCCCCCCCCCCCCCCCCCCCCCCCCCCCCCCCCCCCCCCCCCCCCCCCCCCCCCACCCCCCCCCCCCCCCCCCCCCCCCCCCCCCCCCCCCCCCCCCCCCCCCCCACCCCCCCCCCCCCCCCCCCCCCCCCCCCCCCCCCCCCCCCCCCCCCCCCTCGTCCCACACTCCCCCCATTTTTACAGACACATATCATCTTGGTTATTTTTAAACTGCGGTAACCGAGGCCCTTTTGGGTGGAGGAGGGATGGGGGGGATCACCCCGAGATTGTGTATTGCGGGGAAAGGAAATGGAGAGGGAGGGAGGCGGGGGGGGGGGAGTCCAGGTGGGGTCGAGAATTGATTTATCCAATCATTTTGAATTTCATTGAAAACCCCCCCCCCCATTTTCTAAAAGCCCTGTCTCCCATGGGATTTCTCCTCTGTCTCCCCCCCCCCCCCACCCCATTTATCTAAAAGCCCGTCTCCCGGGGATTTCTCCTCTGTTCCCCCCACCCCCCCCCTTTATCTCAAAGCCCCTGTCCCCCAGGGGATTTTCCTCTGTCTCCCCCCCACCCCCCCCCCCTTTTTTCTCAAAGCCCTGTCTCCCCATGGGATTTCTCCTCTGTCTCCCCTCACCCCCCCCCTTTTTCCCCAAGCCCTGTCCCCCCTGGGATTTTTTCCTCTGTCTCCCCCCCCCCCCACCCCCCTTTATCTCAAAGCCTGTCTCCCTGGGATTTCCCCTTTGTCTCACCTCCCCCCCACCCCATTTACTCAAAGCCCTGTCTCCCATGGGATTTTCCTCTGTTCACCCTCACCCCCACCCTTTTTATTCAAAGCCCTGTCCCCCTGGGATTTCTCCTCGTCTCCCCCCAAAACCCCACCCCTTTATCTCAAAGCCCTGTCCCCCATGGGATTTCTCCTCTGTCTCACCTCCCCCCCCCCATTTATCCAAAGCCCTGTCCCCCATGGATTTTCTCCTCTGTCTCACCCCCACCCCACCCACCCCCTCCCCTCAAAAAATAAAGACTTTCTTCCTGTTTTTAAAACTGAACTTCAGTAGTATGGGAAAAAAAAAAAAAAAACGTGTTAAAAAAACGTTGAATTTTGTCCAACTATCATGAAACGTAAAGCGGGGGCCAGAATAGTGTGGGGGGGAGGCCGGAAACTTGCAATTCTGGGGTTTTGCGTGTTCGAATCTCCGCGGGGCCCCGTTTCGGTACAGGGGGTTTTTTTTCCCCTCCGCAGTTAACCGAAGAATGGGAATGTTTTCGAGAAAATTTTTTAGGCAAATTTTAAGGGTTTTTTTTTTTTCGTTGTTGGAGAAGTTCCTTGGGGTTTTAAAGTGTGCGAACCAGGCATCCCCAGGGGGAATACCCCGGTCGTTTTATGAAGGAGGGAGAGTTACGGGGGGATTTTGGGTTCGCATTGTTAGGGGGGTTTTAAAGTAACAAAAAACATGCCGCCTGCCGGCCCTGGGTAGACGAGGTGTCCATTTGAGCACTGGCTTTCAGTGGGTTCTCCTGGGGCCTGAAAGGAAGGCCAATGTGTCAGGTGACCGTCAGGGTAGGTGACCCTCGCCTGAGGCAGAGCAGCGACCATTCCGTCGTTCCTTTTTTTTGAGGAAATGAAAAAGGAAGGCTTCGGCCTATTGAGTGGTTCGCCCTTGTTGTTTAGGGTTAAGTAAAATATTGAAACATCAGTCCCGGTGGTTGGAAAAATCCGGCTGTTAGTACAAAGGGTAGCTTCGGGGGGGTCGAACTGAGTTGAAAAAGGAGGGAGGCATTTTAACACTTTGGTACCCAAGTCTTTTTTGGCGCTAGCAGCTTTTTTGTTTTTGTGTATGTGTAGGGGACTAATGATTCCTTGGCGGAATAAAAATAACTTGGGGTCTATTTGGGAAAAAATCGTGTGATGGGTTTTTTGTGCCAGTGTTCCCTTGGTTGAACCCGCTAAATTCGGGTTCTCTCTTTCTTTTAGAACGAATATAAAGGGGCTTGGAAAACCAGGAAAGTGTGTGACTCACTTAAAAGGGAAAGTGAACTCGTCCGTCTTGCGAGGGCTCAAGAAAATACAGGGTAAGAGGGGGTTGCTGTCGCCGTTGTCTCCCGCGTGGGGACGTAGACGTGGGGGTTGCTGTGCCTCGTTTGTCTCCTGTGGGGGCCCGTAAGACAGTGGAGGTTGCTGTCGCCTCGTTGTTCCGGGTGGGGCTTTAAGACAGGGGAGGTTGTGTGCCCCCGTTGTCCCCGGGGTGGGGACGTAGCAGTGGAGGTTGCGTCCCCCCCTTCGTTGTTCCGGGTGGGGACGAAAGAAGTGGGGTTTGCTGTCCCCCTCTTTGTCCCCTGGGTGGGGCGTAAGACAGTGGAGGTTGCTGTCCCCTCTTTTGTTCCTGGGGGGGGGACGTTAAGACGTGGAGGTTGCTGTCGCCTCGTTGTCTTGGGTGGGGCGTAAGGGAGGGAGGTTGCTGTCGCTCGTTTTTCCCCTGGGGGGGGGGACGTGGGACAGTGGGGGTTTGTGTAGCCTCGGACCCGACGAGAGAAGAATTTTCTCCCGGTGGGGCGGTCGACAGCAAGAAAGTGTCAGCCTGTTGGAGCCTTTAAAAGGGAGTGCCCCGAAAACGGGGGGTGTTTGCAGCCCGAGAAGACCCGTGGGAGGCCGACAGGGCCCTTTCCGTGGAGAGGGCGAAGTGGGAGTGGGGTGGGAGATCGGTTGGGGTGCACGCGAGCTACGGTGCCAGTGCCCCCCCAAATGGGTTTGGCCAATCGGGAGGACAAACAGGTGTGGCGCTTCGTTTTGGTGCACGGCGATGAGGAAACTGGTCAACCAAGGAAGTGGCCCGTTATGGAGTTTTATTTGTCTTAAGTTTATAAGTGTGCAAAACGGATGTGGAATATTGTCTTTCTGGCTAAGTAGAATAACTGAAAACGGGGGGCGATTTATGAGATTGTCTGTATGATGTTACATTGTTTGTATGATACAGAAATTGTGTTGTGTAGTGACGGGGGGTGGGGGCGGAGTCAAGTTAAATAAAATTTGATTAATTTTTATGAAAAAGTTATTGGTTTCCGTCACCCCTTTGTGCGGGCCCCCATGGGGAGTGAAGAGGCGTTTCCCATGCGAGGCGCATTTTGGGTGAAAAACGTAAATACTTCTGTTATAACCCCCCGCCCCCCAATTGAAAAACATATTTTAATAAAGGGGGGAGCGTGGAGGGGGCCCGTCACATTTTTTTTTTTTTTTTTTTTTTGGGGGGGGGGGGGGAGGTCGGGTGGGGCGGGTGGGGGGGGGCGACCCTGGGGGTGTGGTGTGAGTAACATTTTTGCTGTGTATTGAGGATGGAAATTTAAAAAAAAAATTTTGATTAGGGATGCGACAAGGGATTTGACTCGGACGATTTATGACAACTTATATACAAATCTTTCTTTCTGATTGTGTATGCTGTGCGTTTAGAGAGAGGGGGAGAGGGGGGAGGGGA
>JAMYXO010005949.1:0-7500 GCA_033310375.1 Conus canariensis | reverse complement strand
GTGGGGAAATTGAAACAAAATTTCAAAAGGAATTTAAAATAGTTCCGCCACTTTACATGGACACGACAAAACACGACGCGTTTCGACCTCTTAGGTCTTCTTCAGGCAAGATAAACAACTATTTTCAACAAGATAAACAAGATGGGATTCAACGCCCATCTTGCGCCGAATTGGACGAATATAAGTGATTGCTCGTTCATTTTCGTTGTCCTGTGTGTTTAGGTATCTTGCCTGAAGAAGACCTAAGAGGTTGAAACACGTCGCGTTTTGTCTTGTGATTCGTTTGTCTACGTTTTTCGGCGTAGCTTTATGAATAGTTATAAAAAATTGATTCCATTTCCGCCTGCAGTCGCTTGACTTTGCAACAAGATAAACAACATTCAGGACAATGAAAACGAAGAAAGAGCAATCACTTGTCTTCTCGAAATCGGCGCAAGACGGGTACCTGTCCTTTGACAAATACAGTGCACTTTAATTACTGAGGCACTTGTCCATATACACCTTCTTGTTCTTCTGCGTACGCAGGCTGATATTCTGTGGACACTCCCTGTGTAGATAGGCAAGTATTAATCCCATCTATCCAACAAACGGAGTATAGTTTTGTGTGTATGATTTTTATCCCGTCATTAAGGCAGGCATACGCCATTTTCGGGGAAGGTGCATGCTATGTGTAACGTGTCATCCGTACCAACGGCCAAACTGGCCTTCTCTTCCGAAAGTTGGTGATGGGATTTTACGAGTGTGCAAGATGATATGCGTGCGTTCATACACGGAACCTCGGTTTATAGTCTCACTCGAAGGACTGTATGGGAAATGGAGTCAGAACCAATGTTAACTCCGAGGGAAAAATCCCCCTGTACCGAAACGGCCCGGCGGAGATTCGAACCGCAACCCCAGGATCACCAAGATTACGAGTCCGGCGCTATACCAGTGGGCTATTCCGGCCTCCATATACACCAGTCAATAAAAGCACAACACTGCACATCTCAGCTCAAACGCACCCATCACTTTTTTTTTTCTTTTCTTCTCACACAGATTCGGACGACGACAAAAAAGAGGACGCGGAGAGTCGCCGGAAGAGGAAACAGCGGAGGAATCGCACGACCTTCAACTCCACACAGCTGGCCGCCCTGGAACGTGTGTTCGAGAGAACCCACTACCCTGATGCCTTCGTCAGGGAGGAGCTGGCCCGTAGGGTGAACCTCAGTGAGGCTCGCGTGCAGGTGGGTGTTGTGGAACGGGACTAGTAGGGGTGTTGGGTGTGGGTGTGGGTGGATTGGGTGGGTTGGTGTTACAATGGTGTATTGTGTGGGTGTCACGGTGTTGTGTTTGTGTGGGTGTCGCATAGTTTGTCTGGGTGTGGGTGGATTGGGTGGCTGTTACAATGTTGTATTGTGTGGGTGTCACGGTGTTGTGTTTGTGTGGATGTCGCATAGTTTGTCTGGTGTGGGTGTCACAGTATTGGAATTTAGGGGTTTCATGAGTTTGACTTGTGTGGGTATCTCCTCCTCCTCCTCCTCCTCCTACTACTGCCCCTGCTGCTGCTGCTGCTGCTATTGTTACTTCTGCTACTACTTCTACTACTACTACTTCTACTACTACTACTTCTACTACTACTACTTCTACTACTACTACTACTATTGCTATTGATGCTTGTCCTACTACTGCTACTTCTGCTACTATTGCTACTTCTGCTACTACTACTATCATTGCTGCTACTACAACAACTACTACTACGTCAGCTACAATAACAACAACAACAACAACTACTACTACTACTACTGCTGCTGCTGCTACTACTACTACTACTACTGCTACTACTACTACTACTGCTACTACTACTACTACTACTGGTGCTAATACTCCTCCCCTCCTCCTCTTCCTCCTCCTCTTTACACCACCACCACCACCACCACTACTACTACTTCTAATAATAATAATAATAATAAATACTGCTATTAGTTCTGCTGCTGCTGTGAACACGCTTTGCTGCTGCCATCCTAGTTACTGCTCAACGCAGGCTCCACGTTTGCTACCCGTGATCGCTGCTCAAACAAACAAACAAACACAAAAGTTTTTGTCTTTTCCGTCACTGATTGAAGACTTCTTAAGTAATGCTGCGTACCCTCTCTGACCACCAGGTCTGGTTCCAAAACCGCCGCGCCAAGTTCCGGCGCAACGAGCGCAACCTGATGGCCCAGCGGCAGACCATGTACGTGGGCGGCTGCGGCGGCGGGGGTGCCGGCGGCGGCGGCAACCGGAGCGCCGTGGACAGCACGCCCATCGAGCAGCCCATCACCCCGCGCCCCGCCGCCGCGGCCCTCAACAGCGACTACCTGAGCTGGGCGACCCCGCCGGCCTACAGCACCACCCCGGCCCCCACCACCTCCAGCTGCGCCCTGGTCAACCACTCCGCCTACTCGCCGGCGCCCCACGTGGGCTCCAGCCTGGCTGTCTGAGACTGAAGGCCCACGAGTTCAATTCCGCGCTGCAGCACTCGCCCTACGGGCCTCCGCCGCCTCAGATGCATCAGTGATGGGGTGTGGGTGTGGGAGAGGCGCGAGGTCTTCCAAGGAGGGTGTGAAGGTCTTCCGATGATGTGGAGTTTGGGGGGTGGGGGTGGGGGTGGGGGGTAGGGGGTCTTCCTGGGGGTGTGAAGGTCTTCCGAGGATGTAGAAGTCTTCCAAGGATGTGGAGCTGGGGGATCTTCCAGGGATGTGGAAGTCTTCCAAGGATGTGGAGTCGGGAGGTCTTCCAGGCACATGGAGGTCTTCCAATAATGTCGAGGTCTTTTTTTGTGTGTGTCCTTGAATTCAGCTGAATGTTATGAGACAAAAGAATGGAAGGTCGGAGGTCCTTGACGAATGTCTCATTGTCTTGCCGTCTGTAGCGGAGATACACTGAAGACGTTTGAGTTTTCTGTGTACAAAGTGGGGGTTTTGGTTTGCCCCTAAATATGTGGAGGATTGACTTTTCATTTCACCATCTATGTCTCTGGTGCTTTTTGAAAATGGATCACAGTTATTCCCCTCTTGAGACTGAAACAAAAACAATAAGGAAACTTATCTAATCGAGAAGGAAAAGAACATTTGTGATCTTTTTTTTTCTGAAAAGTATTGACAGAAGACTCGACGATAATTTAAAATCACACTAATCGTACATGTTGAATTCCTCCGAAGAGTACATGAGTGCATGCATTACAAGCAGTTGTAGAGAAAAGGAAAGAAAGGATCCTTCAGATTACGGTTGTCATGAGAATCACCTTGAGATTTTTCTATATCTCGTTAGTCTCAGAGAAGAAAAGGAGAGAGGGACAATAAGAAAGACTTGAACTACAAATGTTCACATAGCCGACACAGCAAAGACAACTGAATAATTCTAAACTAAATCTCTGAACGTTTCCGAAAAAAAAAAGAAATAACAGACTGATAACAATATACGTACTATTGTCTTAATACAACGTTGACACCTCCTTAAATTTGCTTTAGCTTTGGTGGGACTTGCAGCAACAAGAATTGATTGATTGCTACGATATTGACGTAAAGCACAAAAGGTTGCACAAAAAACATTCTAAGTAGGGAAATGAACGTTCTCATTAGATTTTTGAAAATTAATCTTTGAATAATTTCATGGTCATCTTCACCTGCATATGAAGTTACTGGGCTATGCTTCTTTGACACGCGTCTCCACTGCTCCAGAAGGGGATACACCTTTGTGCTCAGACATGCTCCAGAAGGGGATACACCTTTGTGCTCAGACATATCCAGCATAAATACAGAGGGGGAAAAAGGCATCAAAGCATGCCAGGCCTTCACAAACTTCACGAAAGAGTTGTCCAAACAGAAAAGAGGCTCAGTCTACCTGAAAAGATAAATTTAGATGAATTATACATACCGCGCGGTGTGATCGGACGACCAAGAATAATGTTTTGTCACGTAACGACCAGTTGGTCAAGAAAAAGGTTCAAATCAAAGGGACACAATCAGTGATGACGCTGACTGGTCATTAGACGGTATCCAATCAACGTCCAAGACACAATCTCTGATATTAAACGTCCCCGAGTGACAGAGTACGCATGCCCATCAGGTCTGTTGATCTGATGGTGTGGAGCCCGTATATGCTGGGGGTGAAGTCCCCTTGGAAATAATTCCCCGGGCAATACTTACTGATAGAGTATCCATCCTTCCCCGTGGTTTTCAAGAGTTCAACACAGGACGGCAGATCTTGAGGGAGAAATTCACGTGTTTGAGAAGACAGTCATGCTTCAGACGGATTCTGCCCTTCTCATACAAGGAACTCGAGGCTAGGCAGACAAGAACCTCTTCTAGAAGTACATCAAAGGCCTGTGCTTGCATGGTACGGGCATGCATCTGTCTATGGCTCCCTGGGCAAAGGCTCTTCCTCGGGCTACTGTTGAGAACGGGGTGTTGTAGAGGCAGACTGGAGAAGTTCAGGGTGAAAATCAAAGGACTGTACTCTCTGCAAGACTTCTGTCTGGGATCAGAGTACTGAGGAGAGTTCTGACTGCCCACTGCCCCCGCACCCTTCAGACCTACAACCATGAGACAGAACAAGAAGATGGACCGAATAGGAACGACACTGTCATGAAAAAGACAGTCTTTGAAAGACATGATCAGAAAGCTTCAGGATCACGCCTGTGGCCTTGGTTTGATTCTGTCGGGGTCACCAGTATCGGCGAGTTCATGGCGGGGGAGGGGGGGGGGGAGGTGTCTGTCGTTGGACGGACGTGGTGACGCCCTCCAGAGGGAGAACTCACTCACGCCGGCTCCGCGCACGACTCAGCAATTTTTTGTCCTTAGTAGGAGGCTTAGTAGGTGGTGTCCTGCGTATGTTCCATCAGAAACCAGGCATCACTGAACACCACCAAAAATGACTCGACAGCAGTGCGGTGTCTCTCCGGTGGGTTGCCCTTGACGACTTGACATTAACTGTTCCCTGTGGATTGCTGGTGCCAGTGCCGGGGCTGTGGTGGACTGACCGAGCAGCGGCTGTGGACGGAGTGTCGGAATGAGCGGCGTGGGTGCACTGCCACTGAGGTGGCACAGAAGATGGGACACACAAAAAAAAAAGGAAAAAAAAAAAAAAAACAACAACAAACTGAGGCTGGTGCCCTATGTTCCCAGTAATGACTTCCGTCTCCAGAGGTTCAAGGTGCTCATCTTCCCAAACGGCTCAAACGGAAGTTGAAGACACTTTTTGTTGTTATTCATCTCTTATATTCGAGCCCCTGTCTTCTCGCTCCATCCCGAAGATGATGAATTGCTTTGAGATTTTAGCCTGTGCCTTAAGTCAACATGCTCAATCGATCCTCACTGTTTTAATTGATGATAGATCCGTCCATGACATGATCCAGATGTGGCACGGTTTCAGGCGTGTTTGGTCGGTGTGTTTTTTCTGACCTTTTTCTGTTTTCTCCTTTTTCCTACCTTTTCTGACTCACGTGTGAATAAGTGAGTCTATGTAATCACCCTGATTTTATGTCTATACATGTGTGTGTGTTTGTGTCCAGACTGCGTATATGTGTGTACGTGTATGTGTTTGTGCACATGCGCATGTGAGTGCGTACGTGCGCGCGTGCGTTCGTGCGCGTGTGCGTGCGCGCGCGTGTGTGTGTATGTGTTTGTGCATATGCGCATGTGAGTGCGTACGTGCGTGCGTTGCGTTCGTGCGCGCGTGTGTGTGTGTGCGCGCGGCGCGTGTGTGTGTGGCGTGTATATTTGTGGGGGTGGGGGTGGGGGAGGTGGGAAGTGAGGGTGGGGGGTGTTAAATGAATTTAATGTCGGCAGTTTCTCAGCAATTACCAATGCCTACAGTACCATCAACAGTGGCACAATAAATATTGATAGAACCTTCCCAGCCACTGTCGTGTGAAGATATCACCAAACGGTTAAAGACGATGAATCCGCCGTTAATGTTTTCAGCCATATTCCAAGTCACCATATTGAACTTTTCTTCAATGTTCCGATCATTTACAGTTATGTCCTTCTATAGTCTATATTATTCTAATATCTACAAACTGGTGATTATTTTGTCCAAGCATTCCAACAAATATTAGCAACTTTCATCAAGGTCAACACACACACACACACACACACACACACACACACACACACACACACACACACACACACACACACACACACGCACACACCTCTTATCCTATTTAATGGGATTTCTATTAAGCACAAGTGGACACAGTAATGAATATCTATAAAATACACAATCAAGATTGGCCTCATTAAATACTTATTGTCAAGTGTAGCAAAGTAAGATTAAATAAATTCATCATTCACGGTGAACAAGGACCAAGCCAGTGAAGCTGCAATTAAGCAGCAACTCGTTTCACACACACACACACACACACACACACACACACACACACACACACACACCACACACACACACACACACCACACACACCACACACACACACACACACCACACACACACACACACACCTCTTTTACCCCCCCCCCCCTTAAAAAAAAAAGTTACAAAAACTATGTAAACACATTTTTATCGTTGCCAGTATGATAGAATGTAGATGTTAATCGAACATCTTAAATGAAGAGATCAAGGAAGGTAACATTATATGCGCTTTACGTTCAAAATAAGGCTTGGCGTGTGTTATGTGTGTGCCGGCGATATACATTTGAAATAATCTGGCACAAAGCCGTGCCTGTTAGTCAAGGAAAAGGGGGGGGGGGGGGGGAGGAGGGGGAGGAGGGGGGGGGGGGGGGGCAAAGAGCAACGCGTAGGCCAAAACTAGGGCGTGGGCAGCATTTCTGACCTTATTAACCCCAGAACACCATAGTCAGGCTTCCTCCCCCCTCTCTCCATCCACCCTTCCCCATCACCATCTTTCCACTCATCCCTGCTGCCACTGCCCGCCCCCCCCCCCCACCCCCCACCCCCCATTCGACCCCCATCCCCGAAAAATATATTCCCCCAAACAGTCCTGCCATGTGATACAAAGTGCACGACTCCGTACGTGACCTTTCAAATTCTGTCGCTGTGTTGAATGAATTAAATTTTCATTATGCAAACGAAATCTTGTACTCTCCTCTCACTCTCTATCTTCTCTCTCTCTCTCTCTCTCCTCTCTCTCTCTCTCTAGTCTGTCTTCGTCTGTCTTCTCTCTTCTCTCTCCTCCTCTCCCCTCCTTCTCTCTCTCTCTTCTCTCTCATTTGTCCCGACTACCCTTTGCTTTTCATCCTCTTGAGGTGTACATTTATCACACGTGGGTCAGGAAAGGTAATTTTGTCTCTCTTGTTCTACTTGTTCTGACCTTTTTCCACTTTTTACTCTGTTTTTGCCTCTCTTGTTCTACTTGTTCTGACCTTTTTCCCACTTTTTACTCTGTTTTTGCCTCTCTTGTTCTGCTTGTTCTGACCTTTTTCTACTTTTTACTCTGTTTTGCCTCTCTTGTTCTATTGTTCTGAACTTTTTCTCACTTTTTACTCTGTTGTTGCCCCTCTT
>JAMYXO010005948.1:0-14545 GCA_033310375.1 Conus canariensis | reverse complement strand
CATTGCATTATGCCCCCTGTCCCCAGGCTGAGGAGACAGTGTCATCGCCACCAGCTATGGAAGGTCTGATACATGTCTCTGAAGATGATTCGACAGTACAGCCCGTTCTCTTCCCCAGCCACCCTGTGACGCCTGCAGTTGCTGAGACCCATGTAACCTTCATGCTGTTAGTACGGCTCCAGCAGAATAAGTAAACCAAAAATGGTGCCCGATTATTAATTCTCCAGTTTTCTATGCATGTGATGTCTGAATGTATCAGCTGTATCGTACATGTCTTCCACTATTTAGTTCTTTCTTCCTTGCCGACTTGCATACCAGTCATAGCACATATGTTACTGATTGCAAAGGAGTGAATGGGTATCCACGAAGTTTAGAATATTTTGGATGCTTGTAACTAATATTTTCCTGTAATTGGAAAAAGGCAAATTTTGTACGAGTGGAAAACCATACTCTATGTCCGTTGTAGGTTTTGGTCTGAATTCTTTAGCCACAATGCTTCTACTTACATGACCATTTCAGTACGACGGCCCAGTCAGTTCGATGAGGAGGATGGTACAGCGTTTTGGCTTTCTTCTTCTTTTTTTTTTTTTATTGTTGATGATTGCCAGTACTGGTTTCCTGACGTCAAACCTGCACGAAGAATTTCTCAAGCTATGGAACAGAAACTGAAAGGACCGCAAAGGCATAATCGGCAAAAATGTTAATGTCAGAGAAGCTGAACCAAAAAATAGGTGTGTCAAACTGTTGCTGCATGGCAGTAATTTAAAGAGAGAGAGAGAGAAGAGAGAGAGAGAGAGAGAGAGAGAGAGAGAGAGAGAGAGAGAGGCCAGTTACAGCCTACACTCACTCATAGTATCACAAGTCGGACCAGCCGTCAAGTCAACACACACGATTGCCACATCAGATCTACTTGGACATTCTCTCACAGACTGTCAGTCAATAACAACGTTCATCAGCTATTGCTTCCCTTTCCTTCTCACTAAACAAAGGAAAATAAGGTATATAATTATAGCCTCTCATCTTTAGTACTTTAAACTTACCAAATGATTTGTGTAACATTGTGGAAAAACATGTCCATTAATTAATGAATTAAACAAGACTTACATGTAAGTTGTAGTTTAATTTGGATTATTTAGAGCATGGTGTTGGGAACGAGTGTTCACATGAGATGCTGTGCACTGGAACATACTCAGGTTTTAGACGCGATTGACCTTCTCTAACAAAAACTATACTTGGGTGGGTTTTTGAAATACTATTAGAGCTGTGAAGGGAGGGCATGTGAACACTCCTTCCCAACACTATGCTCTAAATAATCCAAATTAAACTACAACTTACAGGTAAGTCTTGTTTAAGTCATTATTTCTCGCACAGCGATTGGTTCATCCACTTTCACATGAGAACTTAGAGGATGAGGTCAAACGCATTAACTGAATCAACTGCTGAGGTAGCTTCTTACATTTTATTCATCACATCTTAAACATTTTACTTGCACAGTTCAACATGAAATCTGAAACAGATTTTATCATTTATTTACAAACTTATCCAGAATGGACTGACTGAAGCTTTTGTGTGGCACCACTGGTTTGCAGTAAAAAAAACGGCTAAAAGTGCCTTCTCTTGACCAGCCAGCAGCTGCCAAAATAGTCAATAGGGACATCCCTGCTGAATGCTGCTGATGTACTAGCTGTTCTAGTACTATGCGCTGAAAACTTAGAAACGTCCACTCCAGATGACTCCAACACTGTCTTTGTCCATCTGGACAAAGTGTCTTGAAACATGTCCATGGGGTTTTACATAGGAAATAAAGAGTTCTTTCCCTTGCCTAAGGCTAATGGTTCTATTCAAGTATTCTTGCATATGTACAGCAACACACAGCTTTTGATTTGGAAAACAAATTACTTCTAAAGGTTCTACATGCTTCCCTGGTTTGGACTGCTTAAGCACTGAACTGTATGTTATCCTACACTTCCTTTCATTAATTTGTGCATCTTCAACATTCAGTGCGTGGAGAGTTTGGCCTCTCTGACCTGACACTAGTGCTAGAATCATTGCCAATCTGAGGGTGAGATGTTTGAGATCTAGTTTCTCTACCCTGTCCCAGCCTGCAAGATATTGAATCACTGAATCAACATCCCATACATCCTGATATTTTGGAAAGGATGGCCGATTTTCAAATGCTGCCTTAACTATGCGACACATAACTGGATGACTACCTATAGAATCCTTTCCCTGGGTGCTGAGATAGGCAGAAATAGCACTTCATGCTGAATTTATGGTGCTGTGGCTTGCTCCTGTCTTGTACGGTTCTTCAAGAAAGTTTGCTACATCTATGTGTGATGGAACTGTGATCTGAATTCTAGCTACATATTCCTGCCACTTTCTAATGTAACTGTCATATGCTCTGGCGGTCGGCGGGTGCCATGAGTCCATCAGAAGGTCCACGGCTTCCCCTGTCATTCCAGCTTGCTGGTAAATTAGCCACAGATCTTGCAGACTAGCAGGTTCAGACGCCTTTGCTGTATCAGGGGATGAAAGGCCTCTGGCAGGCTGAGGAGATGTAAAAGCCTGGTCCTGCACGGGAGCCTTACGGGTGGGGCCACCAACAGTCGCTAGAGAGCTCGGTACCATACCTGTGCTGGTCAGTCCGGCACCACTAGCACCCCCATGGCCTTGTCCTGCTGAACCTTCTGAAGGACTCGTGTCACACTGAAAGTAGAAACATATACACAATCATATGTTTTTCCACTAGATACAGTAAAAGCAGCTGGGTCAGGTCTATATGACATATTTGTCCATCTGTTTGTTCAGCCTGGAAGCAAACATGTCAATGGTGGGCAAATGCTTAATTCTTGGAATGCTGCCCTGAGGCAACTGCTGTCAAGTTTCCATTCTGCATCCATGTTAATGTGTCTGGATTCATCATCTGCAATAACATTCAGCTTACCTGGAATGTAAGCAGCACTAAGCCATATATCATTGTCTACACACCATGACTATATTTCCACTGACAGGGAATTACAGACCTCTGAATGACTTGTGCCCATGTGTTGAATACAAGACACACAAGTGGTGTTGTCACTCATCAACCTGACATGCTTTCCTTTCAGTTTCTTTTGAAAACTCTGTAATGCTAACAAAGCAGCTTTCAATTCGAGAACATTAATGTGGGCTGTTTTTTCACTGGTGGACCATTCCCCTCCTGATGATATGCCCTCACATTCACATCCCCAGCCGGTAAGGCTGGCATCTGACATGACTACAATACAACTCAGGTTCACTTGTGCCAATGTCACTGGTCTACAATAGTAACCCACCATTTTAACCCAGCTTTGCTTTTGTCTGACAACGTCATGAATTGGTCAAAATCTCCAGAGCTTTTCTTTAATGCACGGATTTTTTTTTTTGCTTCTAAGCACCGATAATGGAGAGTCCCATGTTTGACTGCTACAAGGCTGGCAATACTTTTCCCTATTGCCTGTGCCATCTCTCTGATTGGTACAGACTTTTTGTGCAGCAGGCCTGTACAGCTATCACAGGACTTCTTTTTCTCTCATGAGCGAGTCTGACTGTCATTGATTCTGAGTCAATGATTGTCAAGTGTGAGTACACCTGACAGGGGGGGTTCTTATACAAGTAATGTGCAGTGGCAGAAACGGAGCGATCACTCAATCCCTCACACCACCAGACCACAAGAGGAAGACGTTTCGACAATACTTTTATTCACATTACAATCATTCACTCGCACTAGCACTCCAGATGGGGTATGGATCCTAACAAAGAAGAGAAAAGATAGTCGAGAGAGGAAAAACAAAAAAAGGGGCATAGAAGAGAAAGGCACTATTCAGAACTAGCTGACCTAGGGGGCAAAGTAAATTGAATAGACCACAAAAAAAAAACTCCCAAATATCCCAGGATCCCGCTATCGTCCCAACCTAACCCACTAACCTGCTACAAGGACATTCAGTAGAATGACAGAAGAAAGACAGTTATAGAAACAATGCTACATACAACAGGACCTACACAGCAAGAGTTAAACAAATTAAAAAAAAACAAAAAACGAGTCAGTGACAGGCTTTAAACCCACGCACACGCACGCCAGACCCACGTCCACACTACACAAGATGGAAAACTCAACTCGAGTCCATGAGCCGAGGAGGTTCGCAGAGGGAGGTGGATCCTGTAGAGGGGCGACGTTCGTAGTGGGCTGGTCTTCCAGTCCTAGGTGTGGCAGATGTCTCAGTGAAGGAGACAAGGTTCACCACCACCAGTCCGCACCACCAGTCCTCAGGTCTGAATAACGACTGGTGCCTGGGCGAAGGATGACTGCAGGGTCCGTAGATGCTGGTCGCCCAGCCAGCCCAAGACCGGAGCTACAGCTGAAGGAAAAGGGCGAAAAAATCCCGCCCTACGGCGGAGATCAGTCTCCAGATGAGAAGTCATCACCCTATAGTCCTTGTTGTCAGTGTGTGGCAACATAGTGGGTCCGGCAGTGCGTCACAGTATGAAGGGTCGCAATACCGTAGATAATGTCAACAATGTCTTTGTCACTACAAAAAGGGGCAAATGAACTAGAATAACTTCTTTCCCCTTTCTCCTTTGCTTTTACGTGACCTGTGCTAAGGATAATTTCCTTAGCCAACAAAAGCTCCAATAAAAAAACACAATTAGAATTCATCCACACGTCTGTCACACAAACATATAAGACAAGGACACAACGAGAACGGAACCACATATGGGGCGATACGGCAGGAATTCCACACTCCGCGGTCTAAATATTTAGCCATTCGCATGCTCATGCGTTCCACGATCCGTCTCGTATCCGAGAAGCAACAAGGAAAAATGAAACTAACATTTCTGATATCCTTCCGGCCAAAATCACATTGAGCGAGATAAGCATTGACTCAACCTGTGTAATCAGAAAAAAAAAACCCACAGCTTCCATTGACCGAAATGAAGGGATATTATATAGCAAGATTTTCAACTTAGTCCAAAGCGACAGAGCCCTAGCCGCTAAGGACCGAAAGCGCAATTAAAGATAATGCGTCTCTACAATTCTACAACAAGATGCATATCTCTATGTCAGTTCCATACCTGCTTCCCCTCTTTGGAGCAGTTACACACGGAAAAGGTGTGCCCAAGCCAATAGCACATGAAGGGAAAAGAAAAACGTCTCAACTGTTGAAAGGTTAGAAAACCCAAATAAAACAAAACACTGTCCAAAACAGAACATATAGTTACCAAAATGGCGGGTGGGCGAGGTGAGAAACGGTTCGCTCCCCAGTCCAACGAAGGGTGGAAGCCGAAACCGTGCCGGTCCACACTGAAGGGGACTCCAGGTCAGGGACGACCCAAGGTGATTCTTCTAGCTGGCAGGGATAGGGATCCCAGAGGTGTCCAGTGGAATACTTTCCGACCCGCTGAAGGGTGAAAGACTCTTCCACACAACCCACACCGAAGTGGATAAAGAAAAGTGGGCCCAGCTAGCAGAGATGGAGATCTCTCCGACTCGACGGTCCGTAAACGAGTGCCACACCACTAGACTAACCAAGATGGCAACAGGTAAAACAGCTCACCTGTGGCACCTGACAGCTGATGAACCACGTGGAAAGCGATTAAAGAACAGAAAAAGAAAGCTTTAAAAGAAAAAAAATGAAGAGAAGTATTGGAGGATGGGAGCGAAATGCACGGACGTAGCGCACCCGGGATGACAAAAATAGCACACTGGTCAACACCCGGCCAGTGTAGTAAAGAAGTCACTGGTGACACTCCAATTTATACTGGGTTTGAAAAGAAATGACTTATCAACTAAAAGTATGTACGTCCGTGACAATGATCGCACCCAGATACTGAATTTGTTTGGATGGTTTCAGTTCTGACTTGTTTGGGTGTATCAGGAAGCTTAACTTTTGAAGAGCAATCACAGTGTCAGTGACATTTCTCATGCACTCCTGCTTTGTAAAACCACACAACAAACTGTCATCAAGAAAAGCTGTGGAGATGTCCTTTCATCCTTAGCTTGGCAAACACAGGTTTCATCAGTTTTGTGAACAAACGAGTAGCTGAAGCAAGGCCATTGGGCAGAGCTGTATATTCATAATGCTGACCTCTCCAGACAAATCTGAGCAGTTTCCAGAAATCTGAGTGAATGGCTCTGGAATAGTAGGCATCTTTGAGGTCAACTGAGCTCATGTAACAATCTCTCTGAACAAGTGATAAAGCAGTGGTCAGTGTTTCCATTTTAAAATGGTGGTAGGTGACTTCTTCATTCAGTCTCTTTAAGATTAAAATCATCCTGTGGGATCCATCTTTCTTTTTTCTAGTAAAAATTGGAGAGAAGACTTCACCTTTTTCTTTCTCACATGCCCCTATCACTCCCCTAGATAGAAGTTTTTGAATTTCACTGTCAATTATAGCACTTTCACTTTCATTGAAACGATTTGTATGGGACACTGTCAGTCTGCTCAGAGTGTCTGGGTGACAGTCAAACTGATTTTTACACCTGAGACAATGCTAAGAATATCTGGATCAAAGGTGATCTTCAACCAAGAATTCATGAATTTCTTAATTCTGCCTGCTTGAAACATGACAGCTTCACTTTCAAGAAGAGTAGTAAATTCTGGTAACAAAGCCAAAAAAATCACTCACCTCCACAACTGAAAGCAGGCGGTAGTGGGCCTGATCTACTGTCTGCCCCCTCTGTTGTTGTGAAATCGTCTCTGGCCCCTGAACGGCCTGTGGGCGTATCTGAGGTTTTGACAGCTCTGTCCTAAAAAAAGACTTCTGTCTCTCATCAAAATTCCGTTGGTTTCCACCAAAAATGCTTCTCAGGCGCAAAAGCAGCCCCCAGTCTGTCCATGTCTTTGATGTTTTTCAATGTGTTTGGCAAATCATCGCCAAACAACGAGCCGGTGACTGGCATTGATTCGTCACAGATTTCCGCGATTTGTTTGTTGACAAATGGCCTTATGTCAGCTCGTCTACGGAGAGAAATTTCCCTGCTCGCGTGGCCCAATAAACCAATTGCATCATTGCGTATCCGCCGACAGCAAGGCATTCGCTGTCCGCGTCACTGCAATGGCGGCTTTGGAAATGGTGTGTTGAATGTGTGACGTTTTCAGGTCCGATTTTCGAGCATGAGGTGGGATCCGAGTCTACATTTCCCGATTTTCGGACGGTATGGTGATGTCGGGGCAATTTTCGGGTCTATTGTAGGTTTCAAAGCGTTTCTTCAAAACTTCATCTGAGAGTTTGCCCTGGAATCTTTTGTTTACAACCCCTGCCAATTTTTCATCCAACTTCTCACCCACTGTCTCCTCAGTTCTGTACTCATTTTTGATATCATCCAACACAGTGTTAGATGATTCCCCACTTTGTCCTTTTTGAGTCTGGTCTTGCAACACTGATTTGAGGAGATTTTCATCCTCTTCATCAGTGTCTTCGTCCTCATGAAGGCTGATGACATCGCATTCTGTGGGGTCTTCGTTGCGCGCTTTTTTGCGCGGGGTCTCTACACCTTTGTCTGCGCCGACTGCTTGTCCCTCTTTATGGCGGTCAAGAGCGCCTGAATCAACTCGACTTCTGAGAGAGTGGAATTGTTGTTGCCATTTGGCATCCACATTCATAGTGAGCTTTCTTATATCATCACAAGAATTGGCAGGCTGGGAGCTGCCCTCGTGTTCGGGCTCATGATCTGAACTAGACATGACTGGCACTGGAAGCCCTGTCGGTGTCAGTGCCGAACTGAAAGCGGCCGGTCGGTGCCGAGACTGAGCGCGGCAAACAACCTGATGTTTTATCGAAGCCACTGAAAGGGCTTTCACGACTTTAAATATATTTATTTTTAATGTATGAAAAGGAGAAAAATATTTTCACTGACCTGTTATCCCTTGTCTGTCTGAGAAGAATTTTTTTTCCCAAAGCACACTCATTAGAGCCTAGGTTAAATACCACCCTAAATCGCTAGGCGCGTCCTCCACCTGGTATGTTCTGGCACCAACTGAGTATGTTCCCGCGCAAAGCATCTAATGTGAAAATGGATGAACCAATCGCTATGCGAGAAATAATCTACTGTAATCTCAAATTATCTATTCTAATTCGCATGTGCTATCATAGCAATTTATAATGTATATATCTCCTAACAGCCATTTAAATAGCACATTTTATGGTCTTTGCTTACTAAAATTACCACCAAACAGAACTCAAATCAATGAAATGTTGCATACATACACGTTTATGAAACAATACACTAACACCAAAACTAACAAAATCTCGAAATTTGAATTTAACAAAGCATAGAAACGTCAGCCAACTAAATAACAGGGAAAGGGGTTAGAGGGTAGGAGAGGCTATCCATGGAACAAAGGGGTTAGAGGGTAGAAGAAGAGGCTATCCACGGAACATGAGCTGCCAACCCCGACAACTCTTTACAAGCAAGCCGGTGCCCGGCACGAACGGTTGTGACGTTAAAAACAGTCTCTTTTGTCCGTTACATGACGTCGTCATTAGGCTGGTGCATTGAAAATATATATCTTTCTATCTGCCTCGTGTAGTCAGCGTCAACTGTTGATAAATGTAAGTATACAGCTTTTTTTTCTTTTTTTTTTTTTTTTTTTTTTTTTCAGAACAGACTTCATGAACTCAAACGCGAACAACACTCGGACAGATCTCGCTGCTATGACAAAAACATCAGGCTAGATCGATGAACGCTCGGATGAAATGAATATTGATTACGAAACAAGCATCCCCCAATCTACTGGAAATATGTTATTAAAAAGACAAAAAATCAAACTATCTAGACTCGATGGACTTCAGTACTTGCACAGCAGATGGGAGGCAGATCACGGTTAATTCAGTGTGTAATGTCACAGCGGCAGTCAACCAGGAGCGCCACGAGAACCACGGAAAGGTGTTGAAATTATATCCATTTCCAACAACCCCTAAATGAACACAACAAAACAAAGACGTTTTGCTGACCGGTCCAGACTATTTGACCAGTAGTATAGGCGAGTGGTGTCGATCACATACAGCGCGGGCTGGACATTTTGCACCACATCGCTTGGGACAGGTAGTAGCACCACTATGGCGTACCGTTCGCGTCGAAAAGACTCAAAGTGCACCATAGTGGCACACCGCTCACATTCCCTGTATGAATGTACTCAGCAATGATGGGAAACCCACTGGACAGTGAGCAACGTTTACACCAGCCAGTGTTAGAGGTATGTGAGTGGGATGAATGTGGATGGTGGGTCATAGTTCATTGCCTATGGTGAAGGTTGTCAGTTTTCTGGCCATTTTGAGGAAAGAGGAGAAAAGTTCACCTGGCATCGTTGGTGTTGGGCTCTCTGTACTTAGCCGTTATCTGCACAAATTTGATGGGATTTTATTTTGAAACACAGAATTAGTTCGTAAGTATAGTCAAGGTGTATATGAGAAACCCTCCATACAATACTGGGTATGTTAGAAAACTGCACCCCTTAGAAAGGCTCACGGGGAAAGAACTTTCAAAGAAACTAAGAATGGTTCTTTCTGTGCATACCGGGCACCATTATGAAACTTCTCATGCTTCGGACATCTCGTGCATTTCTGCCAACCACAATCAATGTGTATTCTACGTAAAAGGCATTTTCAAGCAGGCTCGGTGTGGGGTCTGCCAAACCTCAATGATATATCTTGAATATTTAGACGACAAAACATGCTGAAAGAATATTTGAGAGGGAGTGTCTCGGTTAGGAAGGGATTGTACAAAATTGCTTACAACCTTACAAATTGAGCTTCAAAGTGTCACTGCAGACATGAAGGCTGCGGTGGACTTGCCGAGGCAGGCATTGACGCATCTATTTTCACACCTCACGGCACGAGAGGCGCCAGTACGTTAGCAGCGTTTTCAGCGTGGCGTCATCATGACAGCAGCAAACTAGACAAACCAGTCCGCTTTCGCTCTTTCCTGCAGCAAGACATAGCCAACAGAAAGGCGGTCTTCGATCAGGCCCTCATTGAAAGTTTCCTGTTCAAATATTCATTTGTTATGCAGAATGCTATCGGAATACGTATTTTCAACTCGTAAATATCGTTCCTTTTAACGTCTCACGGTCATTCTTAGCACTAGTTTTAGCGGGAAACAACTCAGGATTATAGGATTATATGAAATAAAGCAAAGCTCACCTTAGATGGCGAGTCTTATCATATATCCTGACATATTTGTAACTGCACACGACAGAGAGCACATGCTCACTGTTATTTACTACCCACATACAGCAGACCAGTAGTTCCTTCAATGCCGAATTAATTCAGTTGTCACTTCATGTTTGCGCTCTCAATATAGACGATGGACGTGCTTTCTGCACGCATTTAACGACAAATTCGTCGCTTTTTTGTAAAAGTATACAACAAGGGGGAGCATTACGACCCAGCGAATTACAGGCCTGTCTCCTTGACCTGCATCTCTTGCAAACTGCTAGAGCACACCATTGTGAGCTCTGTGATGGAGCATCTAGAGCGGAACGACATCCTCTATGCCCAGCAGCACGGGTTCAGGAGACAGCGATCCTGTGAGACCCAGCTCCTGGAGTTCATTGATGAGTTGGTAGACAGCATGGAAGAGGGACGACAGACAGACATCCTGGTCATGGATTTCGCTAAAACATTTGACAAGGTAAATCACAGTCTCCTCTTACACAAGCTTCACCACTACGGCATCAGGAGTGAGGTCAACCGCTGGATCAAGGGATTTCTGTCAAACCGACGTCAAGCAGTTGTAGTGGAAGGGGCCCAATCAGAATATGTGGTGTGAAGTCAGGTGTACCACAAGGATCAGTTTTGGCACCTTGCTTGTTCCTTGTATACATTAATGATCACCCTGAGAGCCTGACTTCACCTTGTAGGCTGTTCGCTGACGACACTGCAGCTTATAGAGTAGTCACATCCCAGCGAGACCAAGACCAGCTACAAGAAGACCTCCATCGCCTTGGAGAATGGGAGAAGAGCTGGGACATGGTTTTTCACCCAGGGAAGTGTACTGTTCTTCCTGTGACCAGAAGTCGGCGACCCCTCCACTACCGGTACAAGCTGCATGGACACACACTTGACACTGTGTCATCAGTCAAGTATCTCGGCGTCACCATTGAGAAGAGCATCAGCTGGGATTCTCACATTGATGCCATTACTTTGAGAGCAAGCAGGATGTTGGGATTCCTTCGTCGGAACTTGAAAGCTGCCCCCACAGAGTTGAGGGACAGGGCTTGCCTGACATTTGTCAGGCCCCTTTTGGAATATGCCAGCTCTGTGTGGGACCCCCATACACAGAGGAATGTGGACAGAATGGAAGGAATACAGAGAAGGGCGGCTCGCTTTGTATTGAACCGCTTGCACAACACCTCAAGTGTGAATAACATGCTTTCTCGACTGGGATGGCCCTCCCTTCAGCGACACCGGCAGATGGCACGTCTGACAATGCTGTACAATATTCGCAATAACATGGTCGCAGTCAGCCACAACAAACTTCATCCAGCTCCGGTCCGCCAAAGAAGAGGACATGACAAACAGTACTCTGCCATCCAGTGCCGCACACAGGACCGGCAGAACTTATTCTTCGCCAGAACAATCAGAGACTGGAATGAGTTGCCAGCAGAGACTGTGGCCGCCCCCACTCTTGACACCTTCCAGTCAAGAGTGCAACTGCTGCTCTGATTCTTTTTTTTTTCCTTCTTCGCCGGGCGAGCCCCAACCTGAACAGTGTCAGAAAAATCAAATTGTTGATTGTGGACACTCAAAGGAAGGAGAAGAAGAAGAAGAAGAGTTGCTGATTGTTCCCTACTCGACTGTCTTCAATATTTGACGCAAAGAAGTATTTCACTGGGTTGGTGAACGAAAATTGGAAGTGTTTCCAACAATCCAGCTCTTCTATCATCAACCATGCGCAGCAGGGCAATAACCTCAATGTGACGGACCATATTTCGTCCGGTCCCAAATTTTGGGGACACGTTGGACCGGAACAGGTAAACCTGAAAAAAACTGGTTGACCTGTTTCACCTGACAGCTACTCACCTGCGTTTTGTGTTAGTCGGGTGAACAAGGATTTCCCTTCAGTCTCCGAGGAGCTACCGGCCGAGCAACTTGTCCAAACGAGCCGAAGGCAGACTGAAGGTGTGTCCTCACTGGCAGTCAGGTATGTTTCCCTAGTTAAATGGAAGTTTTTTTTTTTCCTACAGGTGGTTGGGAACTTTCCAGTTCTTAGTAAAGGCCTAAAATGTTTAATTGTTCCCTTAATACATCTTGTGATTTGACAAGACATAGGGTGACTGTAGGAAGTTGTAGTTAGTGAATGTGTGAGTCGAGAGGTGGATGAGAAGAATGGAGTGAGTAGAAAGAAGAAAGAACACGTATACTTGTGATCGGATAAAAAAAAAGTAATCTTGTATCATCAATGTATAATTGAAAAAGTGTTGTTTATCTTTTCCCTAAAGTATTATAATGATGTGTGTTGGTGAGCTCTGGAAATGAGCAATGAAAATTATTGTGCATGAATTATTGGAAAATGTATTCTGATTCCTGTTGTGGATACGTCTGGTAATGATAATGTGGAAAGATGAAAAAAACATTCTTTTCTTGATAAAAAGGGACGAACGGAAATCGTTCTTTGATATGCAGTTAGACACGTCTAGTGATGATGATGTGGAAAAGTAAAAACATTCTTTTCTTGATAAAAGGGGACAAACGGAATTCGTTCCTGTGTATGTAATAATTGTATTCTTGGTACTTTGAAAGGGGTTCCATGTGGAAATCCTTTCCTTCAATGTGAACAATCATGGTGTTAATTAAGGAAATCTTTCTATTGTAATGCACCCACTGTATTGAAACTTAGTAGATTTTTATTACGGGTATTTTCCCCCCAATTCCAGTGAAATCTGTCATGTAAAGAGTGACTGCGAGTGACAAACAAGAACAATAGATATGTAGGATGTAGGCTAGATAATCAAGGTAGCTATCAGTTCCCCAGGTGTCGGTGAAGCCCCGAGTCCGACCTGGTGCTGACTGCCAACCGGGTGTGGGGTGCAGCCCGAGCCCATCCGCTGTCTCCGCCCCGTGGGGGTGTGGAGAGGCCGACCGAGTGGTCAGTAGACGACGTGTGTTTCTTCTGTTGTATGGGAGTCCCTGGAAGGACTCCACGAACTGCTTCCGTGAGCGGCTTCGTTCTCCGTTGGGACGACGGTGAGAGAACTTCTGTTGTGTGGGAGTCCCTGGAAGGACTCCACGAACTGCATAGTGAGTGGCTTCTGAACTGTGTGAAGACTGTGACTTGGGCCGGACGCGGCCAAGTGCATGAACTGTCTGTGGTAATACTGCAGTGGGTGCCAGCTTGGCCTGCGCAAGAAAAAAATGTTTAATATGTTAGTATAATATTTAATGTTGTTGCGTGCCCTTGATGGCAGTGCCCGAGTCATTGATGTGCCTCCTTTTGTTTATTGTATGACATGTGTTTGTTGTGATTAGATGGTTCAGGCAGCAAAAAAAAAGAAAAAAAAAGAAGGAAACTTAACTTGTTGCCTGGCTAACTATGTTCGTGTGGTGTTGGTGTGTGTAGGGAAAAGTCGTTCGCGCATCCAAACTTCTTCAGGTGAGGGTCAGACAGCAAAACACGCACCGCACACCATCCGTAACACTCAACCTTCATTCCCTCCCCTTAATTCCTGTTCTGGCTGGGTCTTAAATAGACAACGATTTGTCACTGAGGGGGACAGACAGGCGTCTGATGGTGTAGTGAACCCTTAGAATCAAAGGTGTCTGATGTCGCTAGTGTGTGATTCATAACGACAACAGGCGACCATGGTTTCACTTGAACAAACCCTAATCCATCAAAGTTTGTCTTATTCGCAGTATTGTCTCTCTCTCTCTCTCTCTCTCTCTCTCTCTCTCTCTCTTTCTCTCTCTCTCTCTCTCTCTCTCTCTCTCTCTCTCTCTCTCCTCTCATTCTTAATTGTCCCCCATCCCACCCCATCCCACTCCCACCCCCACCGTCTCCCACACCTTCTGTCGGTGTTCCCTCTGTACATAGATTTTGTGTCCTTTTGTATTTTCATATTTCATATTTAAGTTATTTTCATTATTTTATATTAATCAATATTTTTTTTTCTTTTCCTTTCTTAAATTTCTTTTGGCCCCGGAGGGCTGGATGTAAAAAAGCAGTGATGCTTATTCCATTACCCTCTGAAAATAAAAATTCGTTCGTTCGTTCGTTCGTTCTCTCTCTCTCTCTCTCTCTCTCTCTCTCTCTCCTCTCTCTCTCTCTCTCTCTCTCTCTCTCTTAAACTTACACAATTAAGTTTTTTTTGTTCTATTCGTTTCTTTGTTTGTTAACAGGAAACATTGTACACTTTGACCTTTGCTCAAATGGTTTTTATATAGATAAACACGAGAACACGCGGTTTCAAATATCTAGCTATGTTCATTTTTGTAAATGTACACATCCAAAGCAGATCTGAAACCACACATTGGAGCACGCATGGTACTTTAATTTAGTATGAAGCAAAGCATCTGAGCCAATATTTGG
>JAMYXO010005947.1:0-14545 GCA_033310375.1 Conus canariensis | reverse complement strand
CTTTTCTTTCTTCGTCTCCCTTTCAAGCCTTCTTTTCCACACTCTTTTTCTCTCTGTGGTCTTCTTAAGATCCGCCGCGTTTGCCATGCGGTGCGACCTGTGACGGAGGGGGATGAGATCCTGGTGATTGAGAGGGCCAACGCCCTCAACACATCACTTTGGCTTGGACCTCTCCTAGACAGGAGGTACACTCTGGCCCGGGTGTATCAATCGGCTTCCCCTTCGTGGGACTGGGTCAAGACAGGCAGTTCTCCGACTGGCCAAGGTAACCCCTGCAGTGCTCAGCTCTCTGTTCCCAGGAGTTGGGCATGATCAGGGGGGATAGGGTCAGTAGGCTTCTGTTTGTCGTATATCTCTCCTGAAACCTGGAAGGGGTCAAGACAATGACTTCTTGGCCCTGGCCCCTTAGTTGGACTCCATGGTGGGTGGGTAAGGGAGAGACGAAATTTCTAAACATAAATCATGGCTTTATCAAAAATCACACCCCCCATAAAGAAGAGGAAGGCAGTGGACCCCATGTCTAGTCATATGGATTCCGACAGTGACTCGGATATGGAGATGAGACAGAGGACAGGTTTTTGGGCTTCCTGGCTTGTGGTTGAAGGGACAGAGCAGGAAAAGCCTATTTCTGCTCCGAGTCCTTTTGCTATTCAGAAGGGCTTTCAGGGTCTAGCAGGTGACCCTCAGTCAGTGAAAAGGCTACGGAATGGCACTTTCCTCGTCCAGTGCAGATCAAAGAAGCAATCGGAGCAGCTGCTGAGGGCAACAAAACTCGTGGACAGAGAGAACCGGGTGACCCCCTATAAGCAGTTAAATTCGACCAAAGGGGTTATTCGGTGCCCGGATTTGAAAGGTGTCTCGGAAGCGGAGATCAAGACAGAACTTGCGTCCCAAGGTGTGACAGAGGTGCATAGGGTGACAGTTAAAAAAGGTGCAGAAAGAGTGCCCACCAACACCCTCTTTCTGACATTCTGCAACCCTGTGCTGCCTCCGGTCGTTAAAGTCGGGTACTTAAATGTACGTGTCCAACTGTATGTCCCATCCCCATTGAGGTGTTTCAAATGCCAGAAGTTTGGACATGTCAGAGACCGCTGTTCTGGGCAGGAGGTATGTGGTGTTTGTTGCAAGGCAACCCATGATGGGCCGTGTAAAGACCCGGCTCATTGTGTGAACTGCGGTGGTGACCACCCCTCCTCTTCACGCAACTGCCCTGTTTGGGTTCAGGAGTCCACCATCCAAAGAGTGAAGACTGAAAAGAAAATTTCGTTTTTTGAGGCACACAAACAGGTTGTTGGCAGTCAGACGTCAACAGTGTCTTCTTATGCTTCCGCTATAAAGAAAGTTTCCACCCGTTCAGTCTGCTGCCAGACTGACGATTTTACTTTCACCAAGACATTGCAAGAAAGACCGTTAAGCTCTGGTGGAAGCAAGTCCACCACCTCCCAACCCAAAGTGGGTGCCCCTGGTGGAGGCAAAAAATCCGCTACCCCTCAGACTGCCCAGCAGTCTACTCCATCTGCTGCTGGGCAGATGAAAAAGCCAGGCCTCCCGCCTCGAACTTCCTCGAGCAGTGCCCGTGCGGGCAAGGGAGTTCAACCAAGTGTGGAGATGGTGGAGATGAGGAAGAAACCTCCACCATCTCCAAAATCCAGACCTTCTTCACCTGTGGGCAAGTCTGCCAGCAGGTCTGAAGACCAACATAGTCCAGTGAAACTTTCTAATAAATTTGCTCCACTGAACGCAGACGATGACGAGGAGATGACCTGATTTCTCTCCTATTCATCCTCTGCACCATGGACAGTAGTAAACTAATCCATTGGAATATCCGTGGCCTAAATTCAAATTTTGAGGAGCTGCAACTTCTGTGTCAAACTATAAAACCTTCCGTCGTGGCTCTTCAGGAAACTAAAATTCAAAGCCAGAAGACCTTCACTCTTTCTGGCTTTAATATTCTTTCCAAACCTGCACAACCATCCACATTGGGACTGTCGGGCGGTGTTGCCCTTCTTATACATAAAACTTTGCTGTTTAGTCCTGTCGCTCTGACTACCTCCCTTCAGGCTGTAGCTGCGAGAGTCACTCTCCACAAGACTGTTACAGTCTGCTCACTGTATCTGCCACCTTCTGTCCCGGTTTGTCGTCAGGACCTTGTCAGTCTGATCGGAGAACTTCCTCAACCTTTTTTGCTGTTGGGTGACTTTAATGGTCACAATCCTCTTTGGGGTAGTGTCAGTTCGTTATCCAGAGGTCTGCTTCTTGAGGATGTCCTTTCAGACTTTGATTTGTGTTGTCTGAACGATGGAGCTCCAACTTACCTCCACTCTTCCACAGGTTCACTTTTGTGTTTAGATTTGTCGATTTGTGACCCCTCGCTGGTCCTGGACTATGAGTGGTCTGTCCATGACGATCTGCACGGAAGTGCCCATTTCCCTGTTCTTTTAAAACCCTTATTAACTGAAAACGTCTCTGTCTCACAACATCTTAATTATAAGAAGGCAAACTGGAATCTTTTTGTAACCAGTATTTCAAAAGAATTCCAGGACACTGATTTTCTTCAGAGTCCAGACCCAGCAGAATCTCTGACCAATACTGTGGTAAACTGTGCTAAAACCTGTATTCCAATGTCTTCCAACAAACTCCAAATGCCAAAAACACCCTGGTTTAATTCAGACTGCCAACAAATTTCAAAAGTTCGCAAACGGGCTCAGCGTCGGGTATACCAACGACCTTCAGGTCCCAACGCTCGAGCCCATCAGAAACTCCTTGCCAAATCGAGACACACTTTCAAAATCAGTAAACGTCAGTCTTGGAGAAACTTTTGCTCCGGGCTGACATCAAAAACTTCAAAGAAAAAAGTCTGGAACATCATCAGAAAAATCAAAGGGAAGAACACCAACCCCTCCATTCATCACTTGAAACTTGCCGATGCTCCGATCACTGACAAACAAGCTGTTGCCAGTCTGTTGGCCTCCACCATCCAACAGAACTCCTCATCTTCAAATAAATCTGCAGCCTTTTTAAAAAACAAACAACTCAGAGAGAAATCTTTATACAATTTCACATCAGACAACTCTGAAGCCTACAATCTCCCTTTTTCAATCAATGAACTGAAAACAGCTTTACAAACCTGCACTGATTCTGCCCCTGGTCTGGATGATATTCATTATCAGGTTTTGAAACATTTTGCAGAAAGCTGTCTCCAGACTGTTCTTAAAGTATACAACCATATCTGGACCACAGGGTACTTTCCGCCCTCCTGGTGGAAAGCCCTGATCATTCCAATTCCAAAGCCTGGAAAGGACCTTACCAACCCTTCCAACTATCGTCCAATAGCTCTGACTAGCTGCCTCTGTAAGTTGATGGAGAAGATGGTCAACTCCGGTCTGATGTGGAAGCTGGAAACCGATGGCCTTTTGGCCAGTGAACAGTGCGGGTTCCGGAAGTACCACTCGACAGTTGACCATCTAATCCGCCTGGAAACCACCATCCGCAATGCCTTTGTCAATAAACAGCATGTGGTCGCTATCTTTTTCGACCTCGAAAAAGCGTATGACGCCACATGGAAATCAGGAATTCTTCTGGACCTGCACAGACTTGGTTTCCGTGGTCACCTGCCTCTGTTTATACAGAACTTTTTGGCTGATCGACAGTTCCAGGTGCGTGTTGGCACCACACTCTCTGACATCCATGGGCAGGAGTTGGGTGTCCCTCAAGGGAGCATCCTTTCTCCTGCCCTTTTCAGCATTAAAATCAACGACATTGTCAAATCGGTAAGCCAGGGTTCTGAGTCCTCTCTGTTCGTTGACGATTTTGCGCTGTACGCAGTTGGAGCTTCTTACGCCAGCGTACAGCGTCGACTCCAACTTTGTGTCAACAAGATCCAACAGTGGGCGGAGGAAAACGGGTTTACCTTCTCACGTACCAAAACTCAGTCAATCCATTTTCACAATTTTCGTCAATTTTTTGCTGATCCTGAAATTTGTCTGTCCACCATTCCAGCTGTAAAAGAAGCCAAATTCCTAGGAGTTATTTTCGACCAAAAACTCAACTTTCTCAGCCACATTAAAAATCTCAAAACCTCTTGCCAGAAAGCTCTGAATATTCTGCGGGTCGTAGCGCACACTGACTGGGGCGCTGATAAGAAAACTTTGCTGCATCTCTACAGAGCCCTGGTCCGCTCCAAACTGGACTATGGTTGTGCTGTGTACGGCTCTGCAAGACCCTCTTATCTGAAACTCTTGGATCCTATTCACCATCAAGGGCTTTGTCTCTGTCTTGGAGCTTTCCGCACCACCCCTGTGTACAGCCTGTACGCAGAGGCAGGTGAACCCTCACTGTCCAACCGCAGGCTGAAAATGTCTCTAAATTACTATATCAGACTGTTCTCAGAACCGCAGAATCCTGCCTATGACTGTGTCTTTGACCCCCAGTTTCAAAGCAAATTCGAAACCAACCCTAACTGTATTCCGCCGTTTGGTCTTCGTATGCAGCCTCACGCGCGGAATGCAGGTTTAGACCTAGGAGTTGTGTCGGATTTTTCCAAGTTTACAGATCAGCCTCCGTGGACCTTTTTCACACCAGAGATTCGTTTTGATCTTGCAGCCTTTCGTAAAGAGTCTACCAGCTCTCTGGCATACAAGGCCTTGTATGCTGAACTCTGTTCAAAATTCCCATCTTATCAGAAAATTTTCACTGACGGTTCCAAGTCTGAGGATGGAGTGGCCTGTGCAGCCTATTGCCCTGGTGCTCCTTCTCAGATACTGTTAAAACATATACCTCCAGATGCTTCTGTCTATTCTGCTGAACTTACTGCTCTGGTTCTGGCATTGAAAATAATTTCACAATCTACGAAGAGGGACTTTCTGGTTCTGTCGGATTCGCTGTCAGCTTTGGAGGCCATAGCTGGCCGCAACCTTCAGCATCCAGAACTTTTACATTTCTTTGAACTTTTTAGCAAGTTGAAAGTGGATGGTTACAACAATATTCTGGCTTGGGTTCCTGGTCATGTTGGCATCGGAGGGAACGAAATGGTTGATGGTTTAGCCAAGAATGCCACAAGAGAGAAATTGTCCAACATATATATCCCCTGCTCAGATCTGAAACCCAAAATTAATGATTATGTGAAAGACCTCTGGCAGGAGGATTGGAATACCCAGACGGATAACAAACTCTTTCGGATCCGTCCAAACCTTAAGGAGTTCCTCCTATCTACGTCTGGTGGTCGTAAAGAGGAAACGGTTCTGTGCCGGCTGCACACCGGCCATTCGTATTTTACTCATTCCTACCTTTTAAAGAGTGAAGAAGCTCCGTGGTGCATTCCATGTCATGTGCCACTCACAATGAAACATATTCTTTTAGAGTGTTGGGACTTGCACGATGTGAGACACAAACATTTTACAGCGGAGTCCATGAAGATCCTGTTCAGGGATGTCCCGCCTGACGTGATCCTTGAATTTTTGAGAGAGATTAACATTTTTCATCTGATTTAAGATTTTACGGAAGAAAGATTTTTACTGAAGTTTCTGGTGCGTTTCTAGAAGATGTCATTTAAAGAGATGTGTGAAAGGTTTTTTTTTTTTTTTAATGACTTGCGAGTTGATTTTAACGTGGTGACAGCCCTGATGTGGCCCCTTGCGGTCGGCTGGGCTATAAGCAACATTATCTTATCTTATCTTGGCATCGGAGGGAACGAAATGGTTGATCGTTTAGCCAAGAATGCCACAAGAGAGAAATTGTCCAACATATATATCCCTTGCTCAGATCTGAAACCCAAAATTAACGATTATGTGAGAGACCTCTGGCAGGAGGATTGGAGTGCACAGACGGATAACAAACTCTTTCAGATCCGTCCAAACCTTACAGAGTTCCTCCCATCTACGTCAGGTGGTCGTAAAGAAGAAACAGTTCTGTGTCGGCTGCACACCGGCCATTCGTATTTTACCCATTCATACCTTTTAAAGAGTGAAGAAGCGCTGTGGTGCATTCCATGTCATGTGCCACTCACAATGAAACATATTCTTTTAGAGTGTTGGGACTTGCACGATGTGAGATACAAACATTTTACAGCGGAGTCCATGAAAATCCTGTTCAGGGATGTCCCACCTGACGTGATCTTTGAGTTTTTGAGAGAGATTAACATTTTTCATCTGATTTAAGATTTTACGGATGAAAGATTTTTAACGAAGTTTCTGGTGCGTTTCTAGAAGATGTCTTTTAAATAGATGTGTGAAAGGGTTTTTTTTGTTTGTTTGTTTGTTTGTTTGTTTTTTTTTTTAAATGACTTGTGAGTTGATTTTAACGTGGTGACAGCCCTGATGTGGCCCCTTGCGGTCGGCTGGGCTATAAGCAACATCATCTTATCTTATTTTATCTTTCGTAAAGAGTCTACCAGCTCTCAGGCATACAAGGCATTGTATGCTGACCTCTGTTCAAAATTTCCATCCTGTCAGAAAATTTTCACTGACGGTTCCAAGTCTGAGGATGGAGTGGCCTGTGCAGCCTATTGCCCTGGTGCTCCTTCTCAGATACTGTTAAAACATATACCTCCAGATGCTTCTGTTTATTCTGTTGAACTTACTGCTCTGGTTCTGGCATTGAAAATAATTTCACAATCTAAGAAGAGGGACTTTCTGGTTCTGTCGGATTCGCTGTCAGCTTTGGAGGCCATAGCTGGCCGCAACCTTCAGCATCCAGAACTTTTACATTTCTTTGAACTTTTTAGCAAGTTGAAAGTGGATGGTTACAACATTATTCTAGCTTGGTTCGTGGTCATGTTGGCATCAGAGGTAACGAAATGGTTGATTGTTTAGCCAAGAATGCCACAAGAGAGAAATTGTCCAACATATATATCCCTTGCTCAGATCTGAAACCCAAAATTAACGATTATGTGAGAGACCTCTGGCAGGAGGATTGGAATACACAGACGGATAACAAACTCTTTCAGATCCGTCGAAACCTTAAAGAGTTCCTCCCATCTACGTCTGGTGGTCGTAAAGAAGAAACAGTTCTGTGCCGGCTGCACACCGGCCATTCGTATTTTACCCATTCCTACCTTTTAAAGAGTGAAGAAGCGCCGTGGTGCATTCCATGTCATGTGCCACTCACAATGAAACATATTCTTTTAGAGTGTTGGGACTTGCACGATGTGAGACACAAACATTTTACAGCAGAGTCCATGAAAATCCTGTTCAGGGATGTCCCGCCTGATGTGATCTTTGAGTTTTTGAGAGAGATTGTCAAGTGTGTGAAACCTCTCACAAAAGGCATTAAACGCTTAGAGGCAAAAGGGACGTTGTACGTAGTATACAAATAGGTAATAGACCCATTAACCAGGGTGCTGTACCCATCGCACACGGTCGAAACGTGTCAAGGAGGACGAAGCGGTCAGGTGACAGATGGCACCTAAGGTAGTAAGGGGTTCGGACCTGCCCGACAGCGAAAGGGGAGTGGGACGTAACCACTAGGACCTTGGTGCACCAAGTGAGCGCTAAATACTCAGTCAGCTGAGGTTCTTTTGTAAACAGTCGGTGAAAAGCAGGAGTCTTGGACTCGTTCGGATGGTATTGCCGTGGGTCACTGGGTTGGTTCTATTGTCAGGCTGGTTGAACGTGCGTGGGTGTTGTTATTGTAGCCCTCTTTAAGATAATTACTGTGTTAAAGTGGCCTCCGAAGTCGGCGGTTATTTTCGATGTCCATCTGGTGCCAAGTGTTTGTTTCCTAATCAATTAGGTAGGGATGTGTGTAAATGCTGATGTGTGGAAGAACGTAGCGAATGGGGAATTCAGGGTACTTGTGAACTAGGGGTTTGAGAAGCAGCATGGACAAAGGCATGGTCCGAAGGGGAATCCTTTGTTTCCATCCCTATATAAACTGAGGGAGAACAACGTGAAGAGAAGAACACCACAAGAGAGAGAGAGAGAGAAGGCAGAGGAGAGAGAGAGAAGAGAGAAGGGTGGGCAGGACAGAGAACGGGTCGAGAGAAACGTGGTCTAGGAGATAGAAGAGACAGCAAAGTCTTAGGGAAAGACAAGCTGGAAGAGAAGAAAACTAAGTTTGAAGCCCAGAGGTGGGTGAAGACAGACAAACTGAAATTGAACGCAGAGGTGGGTGAAAGAGACGAAGAAGAAGAGTTCTACGTCGAGATCCCAGAGACGACCACGAAGACCCAGTCCTGAAACCTGGAGCCAGTCAACCAAGGGCCTCACCATCAAGCAGTGCTGAAGAAGTGAAGAGACTTTCAAGAACTGTGGTGTGGTGTGAAAGCGTGGTTGTGTGTGTGAAAACCTGGCCAGGTAAGAAGTCATTTTCATTATAACCCAGGATTAGGAAGTATTGATCTTTTATGTGTTGATTTGTTCATTTTGTGTAATTGGATTTTTCATGTTTGATTATAAGTAGCATAGAAATTGTATTTCTTGTGCTCAGTCGTGTTAGAAGAGAAACGAATGCGTGACATCCCATTCCCAGAGAGAGGTGAATGTTTGGTAGGCGCATGAGTGTGCATATGCGTGTACGAGTGCAAAGATAACCTTGGTGTGTTAAACCTGACTAATAATACATCAACTTAGTGCACTTAAGCAATACCATCACGATTTCCCCTGTCCTGGACAGAGATTAACATTTTTCATCTGATTTAAGATTTTACGGAAGAAAGATTTTTAACGAAGTTTCTGGTGCGTTTTAGAAGATGTCATTTAAAGAGATGTATGAAAGGGTTTTTTTTTTTTTTTTTTTTAAATGACTTGTGAGTTGATTTTAACGTGGTGACAGCCCTGATGTGGCCCTTTGCGGTCGGCTGGGCTATAAGCAACATTATCTTATCTTATCTTGCAAACTTGGACGTGACATGGGGAGCAGTGTAGTAGTGAATGCTATGAAGCAAGTCTTTGCAGAACATGGGATTCCATCAAAAGTCATAAGTGACAATGGTCCACAATTCAGTGCTGAGACATTTGCCCATTTCGCAAGACAGTGGAACTTTGTACACATTACATCATCGCCAAGATACCCAAGATCCAATGGGTTCATCGAGCGTCATGTCAGGACAGTGAAAGCCACACTGACCAAATCTCTTGAAGCCAAAACTGACCCTGACCTTGCACTGCTTTGCCTCAGGACAACCCACATATCAGCAAACCTTCCAAGCCCTATTGAAATTATGACTGGCAGGAAAGTAAAAGTGAATCTTCCCACCAATGTTCCTCATACCAACTCAATACCAAACTATCAGAGGATCCGTGAAGAACTCCAGCATAGTCAAGACATGCAAAAGAAGCAGTTTGACAAATCAGCCAGCCCCCTGCCGCTGTTCACTCCTGGACAACAAATTCGTGTTCAGGACAATAATGGGAAGTGGAAGGAAGGAACGGTCGTCATGAGATGCAAGGAACCAAGATATGTAGTCGAAAACCCCACAGGACAACTGCTGAGAAGAAATCGAGTACACATATGGCAGATTCCTCAAAATGCACCTGCTCAAGAAGAAATACAAGAACCAGAGCAATCAGCCAGTCAAATACCCATGCCATTAGGCACACCGCCATCATCTGCCCCGCCACTGAACAATGAAACTCAAGAGCAGTATTTGGATCATAAAAGAACATATACCACTAGAAGTGGCCGAGTTGTGCGACAACCAAAAAAGCTCGACTTGTAACAATAATCAAAAGACTTCGACAAAAATCCCTGCTCCTACCCAACAGTGTGTTAGTTCAGAGACTTGGGTGAAAGACCCCGCTCCTCTGTGGACAAAATACAATAATTGAAATTTTGTTTGTTTGTTTTTATAAGAGGGGAGATGTAGCAGTGTTGCAATACAGACTAGCAGACGACGTCTGCCGCCAAAACACTGCGCATGCGTCTTGCCCATAATTCTTTTGTTTATAATTGTTCGGCTTCATGAAAACACAATGAAGCATCGTGTCAAGCCTTGTGACTTGTATGCATGATTTTTGTATGAGTTAAGATATCCACTATACATTACAGTCATGGCTTTTTTTGAAAGAAGGAGATCCAGTAGCATGCATCGAGGGCCAAATTAGAAACAAAAGGAGATGGCAATAGCTAAACGAAACTGATGACGACGGCAGTGAATATTGCAAGTGGTGCAAGAAAATGAATGTGGCTGGCACGTGTTTCTGTATCGTTTTCTGTATCGTTTGCTCAAAAACGATCAGTTACGGAGCGAATGGAAAAAAGAAACTTCGAAGCCATGCTGATCACCCAGATGATTCTGATTACCCAGATGATTTTACCTTTGAACACAGTCTTGATTTTTGGAATGTTTGATCAGTTCAGATTTGGTGAGAAAAATTTCCGTTCTTGAGTTTTTATACTCTGGTTTATTTCTACACTTTCAGACTTTAACTTTCCTGAGGAAGAAACAGAAATTGACTGCAGGATTCGTGGTAAAATGAAAAAAGAATAAAGTTTATAAAAACATTTTGGTGGTAGTTGAATCCGTTGGAGGGGAAACTGACGTTTCAAGCCATAGGCCCGTTGTCAAAGTGAAGAGAAGAAGACAGTGTAGACAGGAAAGCCCATGTGAGTATTTCTCCAACAGATTCAGCTACCACCAAAAGGTTTTTATAAACTTTATTATTTTTTCATTTTTTAACTTTCCTGAGCTTGTACTATAAGCTACAAAATATTATTTTTATCCATTTAAATGAATTAATGGAACATAAAATCTAACAGTAACTCACAAAAGCATAGTTGCAAAGTGAGACGACTGCAGGCGGAAATCTAAACAAATCTTAAATAAATGTTAGCGAACCGCCCAGAGTAACGTGGACAAATGAGTCACAAGACAAAACACAACGCGTTTCGACCTCTTAGGTCTTCCTCAGGTGAGAAACAAACGAATAAAACAACGAAAATTCACTTAGCTTTGATCGCTTGATGGCCTTCTTCCTTGCACTGAACTCTGAAGTGATCTGAAGCGATCAAAGCTAAGTGAATTTTCGTTGTTTTATTCGTTTGTTTCTCACCTGAGGAAGACCTAAGAGGTCGAAATGCGTTGTGTTTTGTCTTGTGACTCGTTTGTCCACGTTTCTCTGGGCGGTTCACTAACATTTATTTAAGATTCACAAAAGCATGTTACAGTTAAGCTTTTTACTGCAGAAATCATGTTACAATTAAGTTTTTTCTGGTGCAGGAGAGCCAACGAAATTGGCCTAAAAAAAAAAAAAAATTCAATTTCGCCCAGGGGGCTTTGCCCCCTTCGACCCCCCAATGGGGCACTGCCCCTGTACCTCACCAGGGCCTAGGCGGCCCCTGGACCCCGGCCTTATTTCAGTCAAATCAAGTTTTGTAGGTTTCACCCATGCACATGACAATGTGTATGTGTTCAGAAACTGTTCTCTTTTTGTAAAATCACCATTTGTTACATCCCTGTCCATCCCCTAATGGCCAACAAAACTAGATTATATTACATAGCATCATAGTTTGGGGTAAAAGGAAAGAGAAGCCATAAAATCCTAAGTCATATGTCAACAAATAGATAAGCAGTGATTGAGGTATTGAACCTACCCCAAATAGTAAAATTATGCCCCTTTCTAGTAAAATTGGGGTACCCCTAGTAACATACAGATTGTTACACAGAGGGACATTTACTGACGACAATATGAATCCCAGGTGTTTGTAATGTTGTTGAGCAAACACCAAAAGGTATTGCTGCTGTGTTTAGTGGACTTTTATGTGCTGAATTCTTCTAAAACTATCAAATTGAAAACAAAACAAAAACGGTTTTATCACATGTTACTAGTGTGAACCATCATCATTAAAAAAAAAATCAAATTAGAATGATGTGAAATTGTAAACAAGGTTAATAAGGAAGTAATTAACAAAAAATCTAACAGATAACTCAATAAATGGATGAGTAATGTACATGTTAGTGAACATACCGTGAAAAGCATGATTATGCCCCTTTTTACCTAAAAAAAATAGTACCCCCAATTATGAGCAGATTATCATCAAGAACAACATTCCTTGGGATTTATATGACTGTCATGTGTTAGTGCTGATGTTGAATCATTAGTCGCACCACTTTTTTCGTTGTTTTCACTCATTTTATATGATGCAGTTTGTTTTTGTATACTTGAAAACTGTTCCTTTTTGTAAAACCCCATTCATTATATCCCTGTCCATCCCCTAATGGCCAACAAAATTAGATTATTGTTACATAGTATCATAGCTTGGGGTATAGGGAAAGAGAAGCCATAAATTCTAAGTCATATATCAAAAAATAAATAAGCAGTGATTGAGGTACTGAACCTACCCCAAATAGTAAAATCATGCCCCTTTCTAGTAGAATTGGGGTACCCCCAGTAACATACAGATTGTTACACAGAGGGACATTTACTGACAACAATATGAATCCCAGGTGTTCGTAATGTTGTTGAGCAAACACCAAAAGGTATTGCTGCTGTGTTTAGAGGGCTTTTATGCGCTGAATTCTTCTAAAACTATCAAATTGAAAACAATACAAAAACTGTTTTATCACATGTTACTAGTGTGAACCATAATCAGTACAAAAAAATCAAATTAGAATGATGTGAAATTGTAGACAAGGGTATAAGGAAGTAATTAACAAAACATCTAACAAATAACGCAGTAAATGGATGAGTAATGTAAATGTTAGTGAACATACCGTGAAAAGCATGATTATGCCCCTTTTTACCTAAAAAATAGTACCCCCAATTATGAGCAGATTATCATCAAGAACAACATTCCTTGGGATTTCTATGACTGTCATGTGTTAGTGCTGATGTTGAATAAATAGTAAGACCACTTTTTCAGTGTTTGACTCATTTCATTTGGCACAATGTGTTTGTGTATTCTCGAAAACTGTTATTTTTGGTAAAATTTTTATAAGTATGTCAATTTCTGCTACACTAATTATCAACATAATCAAATCGTTTTGACAGGACATTATAGATCAATGCATAACAACAAAACATGCCAAAAATCTGAAAGATTTGTCAAGAAATAAGTGAGCAGTAACCATTTTACTGAACCTACCCAAAAAAGCAAAATTTTACCTTGGCATGCAGTTATTCAAATGCGCTATTATACTGTGGCAGTGAAGGGGTTAAAGCACACAAAAGTATGTTACAAACAAGACTGAATTGTACTGCTTTTTTCTTCACTGCAGTGTTAGTAGTGCTAGGTGGTATGGTACAGTTGGAAGTCCCTCCGGGGGTTGCAACCTTGCCGTGGTCGGAGGGCTTGCGTGGTCCTGTGATCCCTTAGGCTTTGCTGGCGGGGGCATCAATACTTGACGATAGGCTGGTTTTCTTTACAATGCTTCTAGGCCTGAAAAGTCAGGATGCTGTCTGGCCTAAGCACAACGTGGTAAGGAGTTGATGCCCCTGGTAGGGCTTCCCATGTCAGATTAGCTAAGGGTGAGGATCCTGACTAATAGTAACCCGCCTTTCTCCTTATTGTTTTCTGCCTTTCTTATTTGGCTCTTTTCTATCTTTGTCTCCCCTTCAAGTCTTCTTTTCCACACTCTTTTTCTCTCTGTGGTCTTCTTAAGATCCGCCGCGTTTGCCGTGCGGTGCAACCTGTGACGGAGGGGAATGAGATCTGGTGATTGAGAGGGCCAGCGCCCTCAACACATCACTTTGGCTCGGACCTCTCCTAGACAGGGGGTACACTCTGGCCCGGGTGTATCAATCAGCTTCCCCTTCTTGGGGCTGGGTCAAAACAGGCAGTTCTCCGACTGGCCAAGGTAACCCCTGCAGTGCTCAGCTCTCTGTTCCCGGGAGTTGGGCATGATCAGGGGGGATAGGGTTGGTAGGTTTCTGTCTGTTGTATATCTCTCCTGAAACCTGGAAGGGGTCAAGATAATGATTTCTTGGCCCTGGCCCCTTAGTTGGACTCCATGGTGGGTGGGTAAGGGAGAGATGAAATTTTATTCTTATAACTATGGCTTCTTTACCAAACAACCATCCCCCCAAAAAAAGAAAGGTGAATCTAATTTCACGAAGGCTAATCTTAAATAAATGTTAGCGAAACCGCCCAGAGAACGTGGACAAACGAGTCACAAGACGAAACAACGCGTTTCGACCTCTTAGGTCTTCATCAGGTGAGACATAAACGAATAAAACAACGAAAATTCACTTAGCTTTGATCGCTTCAGATCACGGTGATCTGAAGCGATCAAAGCTAAGTGAATTTTTGTTGTTTTATTCGTTTATGTCTCACCTGATGAAGACCTAAGAAGTCGAAACGCGTTGTGTTTCGTCTTGTGACTCGTTTGTCCACGTTCTCTGGGCGGTTCGCTAACATTTATTTAAGATTTGTTTAGATTTCCGCCTGCAGTCCTCTCGCTTTGCAACTAGATTCACGAAGGCTGTCGCAGGAGTCTGATGCAGACTCAGATTCCGATTTAGAAACAAGGAAGATGTCAGGATTTTGGTCCTCTTGGCTAGTAATGGAAAGCAAGGAGCAGGACAAACCAATTTCTGCACTAAGCCCGTTTGCAATACAGAAGGACTCTCAAGGTATTGCAGGAGACCCACAGTCAATAAAACGACTCCAA
>JAMYXO010005946.1:0-14545 GCA_033310375.1 Conus canariensis | reverse complement strand
CAAAAACCCAAAAAAAAACCAAAAACCCCAAAAAAACCCAAACCCCATACCCAAAAAACCCCATCCCCCCCTCAAAAAAACATCCCCACATAAACCCCACCCCCAAAAAACCCCAAATACCAAATAAACCCTAACACCCCAAATTTCCCCAACAAATACACACATCCCCAATTCAACAAAACCTAAAAACAAAAACCTACAACAAAATAATAAAAATTAACAAACTCCCCCCTTTAATCCCCCTAAATTATCTAAAACCAAACCCAAACCCAAAAACCCACAACTACCCCCACAACCCAAAAACCCCACAACAACCCCCCAAAAACCCCACCCCCAAACCTCAAACCCAAAACCCAACCCAAAAAACCCCCCCCCCCAACCCATATCTCCCCCAACAACCCCCAACTTTCCCATTCCCCCCCAAACACATTAAAATTATACACCCCTAAAACCAACCTTATACCCTTTAAAAAATCCCCAAAACACATCCCCCTCAAATTTTTTCACCCCTTTAAAAAAAAAAACCAAAATAAAAAATAATCTCTCTCTATAATTACAACCCACTAACCACCCCAAAACCCTCCAAATAAACCAACTAATACACCTTTTCCCCTTTTCACACAAAAAAAAAACATAAAACCAATAACCCAAAAACACTTACAAAAATCATAATATAAACACCCCAAATTTCCAAACCCCAACCCCTTCATAACTCAAACAACCCCCCCAAAAAAAACCCCTAAAAAAACCTCCAATTCACTAAACAAATTTAAACAACCCCCCCCCAAAACCCAAACCCCACAACAACCTCCAAAAACACCCACTTAAAAACCCAACCCCAACCTCAACCCTACCAAACACCTAACCACATACCCCCCAAAACCCCAAAAACCCCAAAACCCCCCAAAACCCAAATTTCCCAAAAAAAAAACCCAACAAAACCAACCCCACATAAAAAAAACCCCCTTTTTCCCCTCTCACCCCCTCAAAAAAAATAAACCCCCCCAAATCCCACAACCCACCCCAACCCCCAAAAAAAAAAACCCCAAACAAAACCCCCCCAAACCCCCAACCTAACAAACAATACCCCTAACATCCAAACCAAATTTTAAAAACCCACCTTTCTACTAAAAAAAAAACCCAAAAAATTTTAAAAAAAAAACCTTTTTCCAACACCAAAATTTTTCCCTTTTCCCCCCCAACCAAACCCAAAAAAACCCCCAACCCAAATAAAAACTCCAAAAAAACCCCTAAAAACCCCCAAAAAAACCCCCAAACCAAAAAACAAAAAAAAATTAAAAAAAAACTCCCCCCCAAATTTTCCAAAAAACCCCCAAAAAAACATAAATAAAACAAAACCCTTTATACCACCATTCCCAAATTTAATAATTCCAAAAAAACACAAAAAAATAAAAACCCTTAAATTTTATACAAACTTCTTTCTTCTTTTCCAAACACCCCCAAATCTTTCAAATAAAAAAAAACAAATTACCTCCCCCAAAAATTTTCCAAAACCCCAAACCCAATATCCTTTTCCCCCCCCCTTTCCTCAAAAAACCCTTTCTCCCTATTTAATTTCAAAAAAAAAAAACCCCCCCAAAAAAAAAATTTTCCCCCCCCTTTTTTTTTTCCCCCCTTTTTTTTCCCCCCCAAAAAAAAAAAAAAATTTTTTTTTAAAAAAAACCCCCTTTTTTCCCCCCCCCCCCCTTTAAAAAAAATTTTTTTTAAAAAAAATTTTCCCCAAAAAACCCCCCCCCCCCCCCCAAAAAAACCCCCAAACCCCCAAAAAAAAAAAAAAAAAAATTTTAACCCCAAAAAAATTTTCCCCCCCAAAACCCCCTTTTTTAAAAAAAAAAAAAAAAAAAAAACCCCCCCCCCCAAAAAAAAAACCCCCCCCCCAAAAAATTTTTCCAAAAAAAAAAAACCCCCAAAAAACCCCCCCCCCCCCAAAAAACCCCCCCCAACCCCCTTTTTTTTCCCCCCTTTTTTTTCCCCCCTTTTTTTTTTTTTCCCCCCAAAATTTCCCCCCCCCCCAAAAACCCCAAAAACCAAAAATTAAACCAAAAAAAAACCCCCCCCAAAAAAATTTTTCCCTTTCCCCCAAATTTTTTTTCCCCCTTTTTTAAAAAAAAAAACCCCAAAAAAATTTTTTAAAAAAAAAAAACCCAAAAAAAAAAAAAAACCAAAAAAATTTTAAAAAAAAAACCCCCCCCCCCAAACCATTTTTTTTTAAAAATTCCCCCCCCCTTTAAAAAACCCCCCCCAAACCCCCCCTTTTTTAAAACCCCCCCAAACCCAAAACCCCCAAAAAAAAACCCCCCCTTAAAAAAAACCCCCCAACCCCCAAACCCCCCCCAAACAAAAAAAAACCCAAAAACCCAAAAAAAAAAAACCCCCAAAAAAACCCCCCCCCCCCCCAAAAACAAAACAAAAAAAAAAACCCAAAAAAAAAAAAAAAAAAAACAAACAAAACCCCCATAAATCCCCCTCCCAATAATCTCAAACCAAAAAACCCAAAAACCCACCATACCTACACACAACCCAAAACCCCCCAACACCACCCCAAAACACACCCCAACCCAAACACAAAAACCCAACCCAAAAAAACCCCACCCCCCCCATATCTCCCAAAACCCCCCCAACCTTTCCCATTCCCCCCCCCATCACATATATTTTAATAACCCCTCCCATCACCTTTATTTTCCCAAACTAAAAACCTACCCCCCCAAAAAAATCTATACCCCTTAAAAAAAAAAAATAAAATAATATCTCTTCTTCAAACTTCCCAACCTAAAATCCACCCCAACAACCCCAAATCCATACATAAAAAATTAAAACCCCTTCCCCTTAACAAAACAAAAACCCATAAAACAAAACCACCAAAAAAATTCCAAAAAAAATTATAATTAAACACCCCAAATTTCCCCAAACCCCAACCCCTCATAACCCCCTAATCAAAAACCCCTAAAAATACACCAAAAAACCCTAAAATTTCAAAACCCAACAAACCCAAAAACCCCAAAAAAAAAACCCAACCCCCCCCAAAAACCCAAAAACCTACCCCTTCCATTCCCCCCACCCAACCCCCCACACCTCCTCCACAACACATAACCCCAAAACCCCCCAAAACCCCAAAACCCCAAACCCCCCAAACCCAAATTCCCCCCAAAACAAACCAAAAAAACACCACCACCCATAAAAAAAACTATTTCCCCTCTACCACTCAAAACAAACACCCCAAAATCCCAAACCCCCCAACCCCAAAAAAAAAATACCCACAATAACCCCCACCAACACCCAACCAAAAAACCCCCCCAAAACCCAAAAAACCAAACCCCCAAAAATACACAAAAACCCAAAAAAAAAATAAAAAAAATTTTTCCAAAACCCCAAAAAAAAACCCCCCTTTAACCCAAACCAAAAAAAAAAACCCCCCAAAATTAACCCCAAAAAATAATAAACCCCAAACAACCTCACCCTTCCCCCCAAAACCAAAACCCCCAAAACCAAAAAACAAAACTTAAAAAAAACCCCAAAACCAAAAATAAAAAATAAAATTTAACTCAAAACCCCCAAAAACCCTCCCTTAAAACCAAAAAACTAAAAAAACAAAAAACCAAAACCTTTTTTTAAAAAAAACCCAAAAACCAAACCAAAAACACCCAAAATTTTTCTCAAAAAACAACAAATCATTACCTCCCCCAAAAAATTTCCCCCAAAAAACCCACACAAACCCTTCTTTCCCCCTCCCAAACATCCAAAAAAAAAAACCTAACTTTTTAAACCAAAAAACCCCATACCCCTTTTCCCCAACCCCCCTCAAAAAAAAAAAAACCCAAAAAAAAATTTTTCCCCTTTTAAAAAAAAAAAACCAAAACCTTTTTCAAAAACCAACAAAAAAAAAACCCCCAAAAACTCCACCAAAACCCAAAAAAAAAAAAAAACAACCCCCCAACACCCAAATTAACCTTTTTTTTCCCCCATCTCCACCAAACTTTTTAAAAAAATTTCTTACCCAAAAAAAACAAAAAATTTTCCCCTTTTCCAAAACCTAAAAAACCCCTTAATTTCTTTTTTAAATTAAATTAAATTTTTTTCCCCAAAAACCCCCCAACATTTTCCCTTTCTAATTTTTTTTTCCCTTTTTAAATTAAAAAACAAAAATAAAAAAAACCCCCCTTAAAAAAAAAAAAAAAATAAAAAAAAAACTCTCTCCCCTTACCCCCCACCTTAAAAATTTTTCCCCAAACCCAAAAAAAAAAAAAACCACCCAAAAACAAAAAACAAAAACAAAAAACCATCATTTCCCACCCCCAAACCCAAAACCCAAACCAAATAAAAACCCCTAAAAAAAAAAAACCCCCCCCAAAAAAAAAATTTTAAACCCCCCCCAAAAACCCCCCCACCCCAAAAAAAAAACCCCAAAACAAACAAAACCCACCACCCCCAAAAAACCTCCTTTACCACAACCACCCCCAAAAAAAAACCCTAAAAATTTTAACCCAAAAACCAAAAAATTTTCCACCTTTTCCATTTCTTTAAAAAATTAAAAAAAACTTTTTAAATTACCTCTCAAATTTTTTTTCTTAAACATTTCCCCCCTTCATTTTCAACCCTAAATTAAAAAATTTAACACATAAACTCCCCAAAAAACAAAAAAACCCCAAACCCCAAAAAAAAACCCACCCCCCAAACTCATTTTTTTAAAACCATTATCTCCCAATTTTCAAAAATCCACCACCCCCCCAATATTAACCTTTTCCACCTCAAAAACCCCCTCAAAACCACCCCCTTAAACAACTTTAAAAAATTCCCCTTTTAACCCCAAAAACCCCAAACCCCTTTAAAAACAAAACAAAACCCCCCCCAAAACCAAAAATAACCTTCTTTTAATTTCCAAAAAAACCCCAACCCCAATTCCTACACAAAAACCCCCAAAATTTTTTCCCAAAAAATTCCCAAAATTCCTCAAAAACCCCTCCCACCATCCCCTTTAAAATCTCCCAAAATTCCATTTTAAAAATTCCCCAAACCCATACCCCCCCCCCCCCAAAACCCCAATCCCCTATTTTTATACTAAACCCCTTAAACCCTTACAAAAAATTTAAACATCACCCCAAATCCAACCAAACAAAAATTTACACACAAAACCCTTTCCCCCTTTCCTCCCCAAAACCCAAAAAAAAAAAAACACCAAAAAACCCACACCCATAAACAAAAAACCCATCCCCCCCCCAAAAACAAAAACATCCCAAATAACCCCAACCCAACCCCCCCAAACCCAAAAAAAACCCCCTAACAAACAAATTCCAAAAAAACACACATACCAAAATTTCACAAAAACAAAAAAAACCCCAAAACCCAAAACAAAAAAAACCAAAAATTAACAAACTACCCCATAAACCCAAATAAATATATCTAAAACCCAACCCAAAAAAAAACCCCCCTACCCAAACCCAACATAAAAAAACCCAAAAAACCCCCCAAAACACCCCCCTAACCAAACCCCAAAACCCAACCCCAAACCACCCCCCCCCAAACCCCCTACAACCCCCAACAACCCCCAAAACCAAACCCCCCCCCCCCACAAAAAAAAAACTCCCCTACTTTAAAATACCCTTTCAAAAAAACCCAAAACAAAACCCCTACAAATCTCTCATTTTAAAAACAAAAAAAAAATAATAAAAAAATTCTTTCTAAAACTTAAAAACCTATAAATCCAAAACCAAAAACCCCTACCAACCCCCATACATAAAATATTTAACCTTTCCCCCCCCCCCAAAAAAAACCCTCCCAAAAAACCAAAAACTTTTTAAACCCAAATATAATAAAACAAATTTAAATTCCCCCCCCAAAACCCCTTCCCATAACCCCCAAAATAAAACCCCCCAAAACATACACCTAAACCCCAATTAAAACAACATAAAAAAAACCCCCCCCAACCCAACCCAAACCCAAACCCCCAAAAACCCCCTTTCCAAAAACACCTCCCCCTTTCCCTTTCCCCCCCACCACAACCCCACACCTCAATCCCAATAAACAAAAAACACTACCCATAAAAAACCCAACCCCCCCCCCTAACCCCAAAAAATTCCCCCAAAACAAAACACAAAAAACCCCCAATCCCAAAAAAAACCCCAATTTCCCCCTTTTCCCCTTTAAAAACCCTATCACTCAAATCCCACAACCCCCCCCCAACCCCCCAAAAAAAACCCCTATCCCCTCAACCCCAACCCCCCCCCAACCCCCCCCCTAAAAATTTAAATCCCCTTTAAAACCCCTCCATCCCAAAAAAACCCCCACCTTTCAACTATATTAACCCAAATAATTTTATAAAAAAAATTTCATTCTAAAACCACCTATTTATTCCCCCTCATTCCCTTTCCCCCAAACTCATAACATAAAAACCACCCCATTTTAAATCTAAAAACCCCAAATTTTCCCCCTTTTCTAACAACCTCATCCCCCCAATACCAAAATCCACAAACCCCTTTCTATTCTCCCAAACTTATCAACTAACCCCAATCACACATATATCCCCTAAATCTTTCAAAACCCCTTAATCCCCACCTCTCCCTCCCTTTCCCAATAATTTTTTCATAAAAAACAAATCAAACTAACCCAACATCCCCCCCAATTTTTTTATAAAAACTTCATTTCATTTTCCCTAACCCCCCCAAATTTTTCCCCTACTACATAACTAAAAACCTAATCTTACCCCCCCCTCAAAATTTTTCTAAATTCCCCCAAAACTATCTTTTTACCCTACAATCCCCCCCTTTTTCCCTCTTTTAAAAACCCTACCCCTTTTAAAAATTTCACCTATATTCCCCCCATTTATTCTTTCCCCCCCCCTTATCCCCAATTACTTACAAAAATTATAATATTTAAAAATTTACCCTTTTTTTTTCCCCATTCCTTTTTTTTCCCCTATTTTTAAAATTTCCATTACAAAATATTCTCCCCCCATTTTAAAAAAAACCTTTTTCCCAAACACATTAAAATCAATTTTCCAACCCCTAAAAACTCCCCCAAATTATCTACCTTTTTCCTTTCCTTTTTCCAAAAATTTTTTTTAAAATTCCCCCTTAAAAAAAATTTTTATTATCAATTTTTTCTTTCTTTTAAAAAAATTTCTTTTTATCCCTTTTTTAAAAAATTTTTATTTCTTTTAAAATTACTTTTTAAATCATTCCTACCCCCAAAACCCCTTTCCTTTAAAATTTTTAAAAAACCCCACCAAAAATTTTATTTTTCTACCCAAATCATAAAAAAACCCCCTTAAAAAAAAAAAAATAAAAAAAATTAATTTTCTCTCATTAACCCCCCAACCTTAATTATTTTTCTCCCTTACCTTCAAAATTTTTTCCAAAAATTTTAACAAAAAAATTTAACATACCCCTTTACCTTTTTTTTTCCACCCCCCAAACCAAAAACCCCAAAACCCAAAAACCCAAACAAAAATCCACCCCCCAAAACCTTATTTTTTCCCCCCCTTTTATAAATCCCCAAAACCCATTTTTAAAAACCTTCATTAAAAACCAAAAAAAAATTCTCTCAAAAACAAAATTTTTTATCTCTTTCCCCTTTTTTCCAATTTTTCTTTACCCAAAACATCCCCCCTTTAATTTTTTTCTATTATTTTTACTTAACCTTATCTTTCAAACTTCTCCCTATCTCTTTTACCCTTTTCTCCTTTTAAAAAAAAAAAAAAAAAAAAAAAAAAAAAAAAAAAAAAAAAAAAAATACCCCCAAAAACTTTTTTTCATCCTAATTTTTCCATACTACCATTAACTTTAAACTCAACTACATTATAACCCCCTAAACTATTAAACACATCAAACTCCTACCCCAAATTTAAACCACCCCAAACCACTCCCAACACCATTTTCACCACTTTCAATTATTTTTACCCCCCCCAATTCACCATTTACCTCACACATCACCAATTCATCCAAAAAATTAAATTACCCCTTAAACTCCCACACCCCATCCTTTCAATCATATTTCATTAACCACATTCCCAATAACTATTAACACAACTACCCAACCCCATCTACAAAACTACCTAAATTCCCTTCCAATTTACCCAACCCCCCTCAAATCTCCACCCCCTACCCAATTATATAAAATTCATCCACTATCAAAACCCCCCTCCCCAATCACAAAATATATAATCCCCTCAACCAAAACAATTAAACACAAATTACTAAAAACCACACACTAAACCTTCCCTCTCCTAAAACAAAACAAAACTCCACAAACCTTCACAAACACCACACCCATACAAAAACCCAAAAATCCCTCCCACCCTACAAACAACAACATCCCCCCATCAACCACCCAACAAACCCCAATACCAAATAAAACCCAAAACCCAAAATTCCCAACTATACACACATCCACAAATCACAAAAACAAATAAACACAAAACCTACAACAAAATAAATCAAAAATTAACAAAACCCCCCATAAATCCACCTACAATATATCTAAAACCCAACCCAAACCCAAAAACACCTATTTAACCCCAAAACACCCTAAACCCCCCAAAAAAAACCCCCCAAAAAAATCCTAACCCCCACAACCCTAAAACCCAAACAACCCCCCCCAACCCACATCTACCCCAACAACCCCCAACCATTCCTTTCCCCCCCCCATCACATATATATTAAAAACCCCCTCACTTTAACCTTATATTTTCAACAAACTCCTAACACATCCCCAAACTAATAAAAATCATTTTTAAAAAAAAAAAATAATAAAAAAAAATTCCCCTTCTATAACTTAAAACCCTAAAAAACCCCCAACCAAAAACCCCCTCCCAAACCCATCATAAATTAAAAAAACCCCTTTTCCCCCTTCAACAAAAAAAAAATCATCCCAACCCCAAAACCCCCCAAAAATTTAAAAAACCCAAATCATAATATAAACACTAAATTCCCCCCCCAAAACCTTTTTTAATTTAAAACCCAACACCCTTAAATCCCCAAACCTACAAATTTTCCCAAAAAACCCTTTAATCCAAAAACCCCCCAACAACCAACCCACCCCCCCCACAACCCCCCAAAAAAACCCCCCCCTTCCCATCCCCCCCCCCCAAACCCACCCCAAAAACCCCTCCACTCACTTTCCCAAAATACCCCCCAAAACCCAAAACCCCAAACCCCCTCCCCCCAAAAATTCCCAAAAACAAACCAACAAAAACCCCATCCACAAAAAAAACTATTCCCCCCCCCCCTCAAAAAATAACTCCAAAATCCAAACCCCCCAACCCCCCCCCCAAAAAAAATACCCCCCAAATTTAAACCCCCCCAAATCCCCACAAATTACCCCTTTAAACCCCTTATCCCAATTTCCCCCATTTTTACTCATTACCCCCCAAAATTTTTTTTAAAAAAATTTTTTTAACCCCCTTTTAAATTTACCCCCTTTCCCCAAAAATTAAAAAAATTTTTAACCCCTTTTAAATTTCAAAACCCCCAAAACCCCCTTCCCCAAAATCATATTCCCAAAAACCCCCAAATCCCACCCCCCTTTTTTTCCCCCCCCCCTTTAAAAATTTCCCCCCAAAATACCAAAAAACTTTTAAAACCCCTTTTATACCCCCATCTCCCCTCCCTTCAAAAAATTCTTTTAAACAAAAAAAATAAAAAACTTAATTTTTTTTTAAAAATTCCCCTTCCCCCCTTTTTTCCTAACATCCAATTTTTATAAAATCAAAATTTTTCCTCCCCCAAAAAATTTTTAAATTCCCACTTTTTTTCCCCCTTTCCCCCAAAACCCCCTTTTTTTTAAAAACCCCAATTTTTACTAATTTCCCCAAAAATTTTTTCCCCTTTATTATTACCTTATAATAATTTTTTACAAAATTTAATTTTTTCCATTTATAATTTTTATTTTTTTTCTTTTATTTTTTAAAAAATCTTTAAATACAAAACATTTAAAATTTTTAATTTTTAAACTTTTCCTACCTTTACTTTTTTAAACCCAAAAAACCCCCTTTTTATTTTATCTACCCATTCCCCTTCCCCAATATTTTTTTAAAATTTTACCCAATTTTTAATTTTCAACTTTTTTTAAAACCAAAACCTTAATTTTTTTTAAAATTCAAAAATTTATTTTTAACCATTCTACCCCCTAATTTTCCCTTTTCTACTTTTTTTTTCCTTTTAAACTTTTTTTTTCACCCCAACTTTTAAAAAATTTTAAAAAAAAAAAAAAAATAAAAAAAACCCCCCCCAAACCCCCACAAATTTTTTTTAAACCCCTCCAAAAAAATTTTTTACAAAATTTTACACAACAAAAAATACTTTATTATTTCCCCCCTTCATTCATAATCCCCTTTAACCCCCCCTTAATATATCCTTTCCCCCCCAAATTTTTTTATTTCTCCCCCTTTTTAAATATTTAACATTTCTTTTCCCTTATTATACCCCAAAAACCCTTTTCCCCTTCCCTAATAATTTTCATTTTCCCCCCCAAAACAAACAAAACCCAAAACCCACACAAAACCTCAAAAAAAACCCCCACAAAACAAAAAAAAAAAACACAACCAAACACCCCCAATTACAAACAACACCCAACATTTTACAAAACAAACCATTACAAAATTCCCCTCCCCACAAACCAACAACCAAAACCCACAAACAAAACAAAACCAACATCAAACACACCAAAACAAAAAAAAAACCCCAACAAAACAAAAAACCCCACAAAATACACAAACAACACAAAAACAACAAAACACCCACAACCCCTTCCAAAAACCCAACACCCCAAAACCCCCCCCCCACCAACAAAACACACAACAAAACCCCCCACCCCAAAAAACCAAAAACAACAAAACAAACCCAACCAAAAACCCAAAAAAACACCAACAAAAACCCAACAAAACCCAACCTACACCCCCCCCAAAACCAAAAAAAACTCACAAACCCTTCACAAACAACCCCCCCATACAACAAAAAATCCATCCCACCCCCCTACAAAACAACAAAATCCCCACATCCCAAACCCACCCAAAAAACCCCAAATACCAAATAAAAACCCTAACAACCAAATTCCAACCCATAACCACACATACCACAAATTCAACAACAAACCTAAACACAACCTACACAAAATAAAAAAATTAACAAACTACCCCCATAAATCCACCTACAATATATCCAAACCCAACCAACCAAAACACCATACCTACACAACATCCCCTAAACCCACAACTACCACCCAAAACACATCCCTAACCTACAACACTAAACCCAACCAAACAAAACCCCCCCCCAACCCACTATCTACCCAACAATCCCAACATTCCATCCCCCACCTCACATCATTATACTTAAACTCCTCACATCACCCTTTTATCTTCAAAAAACACCTAACACATACCCCTATATCTATCACTCCTTTAAACAAAAAACAAATAATAATAATAAACTCTCTCCCCATACACTTACCAACCCTATAAATCCACACCACACCCTACCAATCCCCATACATCAACATAATAAACACCTTTTCCCTCACAAACAAACAAAAAATATACAACAATAACCCCACCAAAACACCTTACAAACAATATAATATAACACACTCCAATTCCAACCAAACCCTTATAATCTAATCAAAACCCCCAAACAACCCTACAAACCCAAAACAAACAACACTAATCCAACAACCCCCAACCCAACCCAACCAACCCAACAACCTCCCAAAAAACCCCACCCCACCCCCAAAAAAAAAAACCCAAAAACCAAACCCCAAAAACAAAAAAAAACCAACCAAAACAAACCAAAAAACAAACCAAAAAAAACCCAAAAATTAAAAAAAAACCCCAAAAACCAAAAAAAACCCCAAACCCCCCAAAACCCCCCAAAACCCAAAACCACAAACCAAAACCCCCCAAACCAAACCAAAAAAAACAAAACCAAACCAAAAACCCCCCCCCCAAAAACCCACCCCCCCAACAAAAACCCCCAAAAAACCCAAAAACAAAACCAAACAAAACCAAAAAAAACAACAACCCCACACAAACCCCAAAAAAAAAAAAAAAAAACCCAAACCCAAAACCCAAAAAAACCAAAAAAACCCAACAACACAAACCAAACCCAAACACAAAAAAAATCAACAACCAATAAACCAACCCAAATTTAAAACCAAATCTAAAAACACACCAAACCCCAAACCCCACACCTTAAACTCTAAACAACACCCAAAAACACAAAACCCAACAACAACACAAATAACACCCCCAACAACCACAACCCCACACAACCTCCCAAAAAACCACCCCCATCCCCCCACCCCAACCCCACAAACCCACCAACACCACTACCAAAACACCAAAAACCCAACACACCAAACCCCCCAACCCAAACCCCCAAAACAAACAAAAACCCCACCCCCACATAAAAACCCTTACCCAAAAACAACCAAAACCAACAACCCCCCCCAACCCCAAAAAAAATAACCCACACTCACAACCCCCCAACATCTCACAACTAACCCCCTCACATATCATACAATTTAATCCCCTTTCTACTTACTTATTCCCAATAATAATTATAATAATCCATTATCAACCACCATTACTTATTCCATTCACCATACTCTAACAACCCACACAACCCAAAATCACAAACCCCAATTAACTCAACAACCCTAATCAAACCCCAAATAAACACCACAACTAATTTACTCACCCCCACAACTTAAATCAATAACACCAACACAAAATCACTAACAATCAACATATCCCATCTACTACCCCAAAAATACAAACCAAAAACTCAAACTACCATTACCAATTTTAAAAAACCCTTTCCCCAAATTTCTAAAAATCTAATTTTTCCTCCATAATAAACAAAAAACACTCATCCCTAAATTTTCTAAATTACCCAATACTCTCTAAACCTCCAAATCCCCCTTTTTCCATAACCACTTTTAAATTTTCCCCAAAAATTTTTAAAAAATTTACCCCCCTTACCCAAAAAATTATTCCCAATAACCAAATTTTTCTTTTCCCTTTTTTTTTCCATTCTTTTCTTTATTTTAAAAAATATCATTACAAATTATTTTTAAATTTTTCCAACTTTATTAACCATTCCCCTCTTTTAAAATTTTTAAACCCCATCAAACCCCCCTTTAATTATTTTATCTCCCTTTCTTCCCTAATATTTTTTAATATTTTTCTAATTTTTTTTTAAATTTTCCTTCCCTATTAAATTCTTTTTTATTACCCTTTTTACATTTTATTTTCAAAAAACTTACTTTTTAACTAAATTCTACCACAAATTTCCCTTTCTATTTTTTTTTTCCATTTAAAATTTTTATTTTTCCATCAAATATATTTATTTTTTAAAAAAAAAAAATAAAATAAATCTTTCTTCCAAACCCCACTTATTATTTTTTATTACCCAAATTTTCCAAAATCTTAAACCAAAAACTTACATACCTTTATTAATTCTCCTTACCTATTCTCCTATATCTCCCTTTAATTCCCCTTTAACTATATCCATCCCCCTAATTTCATTTTTTTCCCCTCCTTTTATAAATATCTTAACACTTTCTTTTCCCTCAATACTATACAAAAATCCAATTCTTCTTAACAAATTTTTCTATTTTCTTCCCCATTTTCTACTTATTCCCCCTTTACCCCCTATTCACTCCCTTATTTTTTTCTTTTATTTTTTACCTTTAACCTTACCCTTTAAATTTCCTCATCTCTTCTTCTACTCCTTTCCTTATTTTACAAAATTCTTTTTTATTCATTCCTAATTTTTTTCCTTATACTACTTCTCCCTTAATCTTCTAACTCTCATTAAATTTATAAACCATAAACTATTAAACACATCAAACTCCCTACCTCCCCAAAATTTTATAACTCATCCTACCACTCCCCACACTTTACTCCATTACTCCCCAATAACAATTTCTATTACCCCCCCCAACATTCACCTTATTTCTCACCCACCAACCCCCCATTAACCCCTTAACCAACATTAACATTCCCTTTCATATCTCCCATTCCCATTACTTCTCATCACAATTACATTACCACCACAACAACAAAAACTAATTTAAATTCACATATCTACCCAACCCCAAATTTCACAAAATACTCACCTAAATTCCTTTCCATATTTAACCCAAATCCTCTCTAAATCCTCCCACCCATACTTTCAATTATATATATTCATACCCTAATATCAACATACCCCCTCCCCTAAACTCCAATACTATTTTTATACTAATCCCTCTCAACCATTACACACAAATTTAAACATCACAAAAATTTAAACACCTAACAAAAACTACAACTAAACCTCCCTTCCAAAAAACCAAAACAAAATCAAACTTACAAACACACACCCAACAACAACAAAATCATCCCACCCCCTACAAACAACAACATCCCACATCAACCACCCCAAAACCCCAAAAATACCAAAAACCCCTAAACACCAAACTTCCAATATACAACATACACAATTCCCCAAACAAACCTAAAAACAAAACTACACAAAATAACCCAAAATTT